>JAGFMF010012271.1:2294671-2471228 GCA_019455555.1 Galemys pyrenaicus
GCTCTCTGTGGTGAATCCTCTCACCCCCCTACACCTCTGGCCTGTACCCCAGTGCTTGTATGCATAAATAAATAAATCTTTAAAAAAAAAAAAAAAGAATGTCTGCCCTTGTCAGTCCTACCATTGTTTTTGAAGCATATAACTTTTTGGTTTCACAGGTTCCTGTGATAGGTTCCTGGAGAGGAATTCCTCAGAGTCCATCCATACTTGCCTTAGAAGAGACTTTGGATTCTTTTAGAGTATCAACTCTAAACAAGATAAGACTTTTGGATTAAAAAAAATTTAAACTTTTTTTATTTTAAAGAAAGTCCTGGGCTTCCTTGGTGGCACAATGGGTTAAGCAATGCACTATGAAGCAAACCACAGCCACTATAGCACAAGTTCGATCCCTGCTGCTGGCAGGGAGGGAACCCACATGGCGCAGCAGACCTCTCTTGCCTCGCCTACTGCTCCCCTCGGCAGTGTGTTTCAGTCAGTCTGCCTGTTCTGCTCCCCGCTCTGTCTCTGGTGAGTCCTCTCACCCCCCACACTTCTGGCCTGTACCCCAGTGCTTGTACGCATAAATAAATCTTAAAAAAAAAAAAAAGAAAGTCCTGAGCAGTTCAAAGTAGGAACACACACAGATGTGTTTCTTCGGCATCTACAATCACTATTTCCATGAGGCTGATCTCACTTTTAGAAATGGACATTAATTTGACAAAGTTATGAGGACTCTGAGATCCCAAAGTCCCAATGAGGCTATAAGCTAGGACCAAACGTAAGCTGGATATATTCTGGGCAGCTGGAAAGGTCTAGATCGACCAGTGTAGATCTGGACACATTGCTCTTCAGGGCAAGTTCTGATTTTTTCTTTTTTTTTTTAATATAAATTTTTAAAAATTTACATATATTTGACATCAGTTGTAATTACCATGTATTCCCCATTGATTTTCTGACTAGACAATAACAGGGGTGTAGGCCAGAGGTGCTGGGAGTGGTGGTGAAAGGGTTCACCAGAGACAGAGTGGGGAACAGAAGAGGCAGATTGACTGAAGTACAGTGCTGAGGGGAGCACTCGTGCTGCAGTGGCTATGGATACTTCATAGTGCGGCGCTTAACTCCTTGCACCACCAAGGAGGCCCCAGTATCTTTTTTTTTTTAAAAGATTTATTCATTTATGCATATAAGAACTGGGGTACAGGCCAGCGGTGTGGGGGATGAGAGGAGTTAGCAGAGACAGAGTAGGGAGCAGAAAAGGCAGATCTACTGAAATACGCTGCTGAGGGGAGCAGCTGGTGAGATAGGAGAGGTCTGCTGCACCATGTGGTTCCCCTCCCTGACTGGGGGTTGAACTTGTGCTGTGGTAGCTGCAGATAGCTTCACAGTGCTATGCTTTAACCCTTTGCACCACCAGGGAAACCTCCACTTTAGTATCTTTTTGTGAACTATCTATTTACTGCTCTCAAAAAAAATTTTTTTTAAAGATTTATTTATTTATGCATACAAGAGTTAGGGTACAGGCCAGAGTCGTGGGAGGTGAGAGGATTCACCACAGAGTAGGGAGCAGAACAGGCAGACTGACTGAACTACACTGCCGAGGGCAGCAGCGGGCGAGGCAGGAGAGGTCTGCCTGTGCCATGTGGGTCCCCTCCCTGGCCAGAGGCAGGGATCGAACTCAGTGCTGCAGTGGTTGCAGTTTGCTTTATAATGCGTTGCTTAATCCGCTGGGCCACCAGGGAGGCCCTACTGCTCTCAAAATTAAAGAAAAAAATACCCTCAGATATATGCCCTCTATGAAATGAGCTAATATTTCCTCCCAGTTTGTAATTTTTCTTTGCTGTTGTCATGCAAAATTTTTTTAAAAATTTATTTATTTATGCATATAAGAACTGGGGTACAGGCCAGAGATGCATGAGGTGTATGTGTGAGAGGATTCACCAGAAACCTAGTGGGGAGTAGGACAGATCTACTGAAACACACTCCTGAGGGGAGCAGTGGGGGTGACAGGAGAGGTCTGCTGCACCTAATGGGTCAGCTTCCTGGCTAGGCATGGAACTCATGCTGCTGTGGCTAGCAATAGCTTGATGGTATTAACTTTATTTTTAGTATTTATTAATTTATGCATACAAGAACTGGAGTACAGGCCAGAGGTGCAGGGGTGGAGGGTTGAGAAGATTCACCAAAGACAGAGTGGAGAAAATGCAGTTTCCTCCCGGGCTTGTTCCACAGGGAGAGCAGAGCCAGCAACTCTGACTTTCTCCATTACAAAAGCTCCTTACAGCATGACCCATGTCTCAGGCCTCCGAGGCCCTGTGGCTGCTCTTGAGTAACCATTGATTGGGACCCTGTTTCGGGAAGGAACATGGCACTAAAAAAGCATCTATGAATTAGTTACCCTTTAACATTGATTTTATTTTTTTAAAAGATTTATTTATGCCTACAAGAACTGGGGTACAGGCCAGAAGTGTGCGGGTTGAGAGGAGTCACCAGAGACAGAGTGGGGAGCAGAACAGGCAGATCTACTGAAATACACTGCTGAGGGGAACAGCAGGAGAGGCAGGAGAGGTCTGCTGTGCCATGTGGGTCAGCTCCTTGGTGCTGCAGTGGCTGTGAACAGCTTCATAGTGCTGACAGTTAACCTCTTGAGCCACCAGGGAGGCCCTTCTGGCTTTTTAGAGGGTATTTCTTTAGTTCTGTAGGTCTTTCTGAAAGGTAATTTTCCTTAGCAGTAAGATTTTACTGCACTTTTTCTGACTTATTCCAAGTTGTGTGGATGTGCACTGATTATATCCCAAATCATTTCATTGACAAAATCCCTAGTCTGAGAGCCTTTTTCCGTTTGAGCCTTTGTCATTCTCTCTTGTGTGATTGTCCCACATATATACTGCTATGAGGCTGCTACTCCTGCTCTCACACATTGTCACATCTTTCCCTGAACTGAAGACGATCTACCAAGACCTACCACTTCAGTATTTTGCATTTTTATCCCCCTGGAGATGCTGTTTCCTCTCAGTCCTCCTCCCAACTCTGCTCTGTCTCATGGAAAACTTAACTTCTTCCCTGTCTTTATACCCACAGGCTTATTATGGTAGGATATCCTTACAAGATAATGTTTCCTTTACTTATAGGTTATTTGAAGTTAGTTATTTTCTTAGCAATGAATGCATGTACCCTGGTAGTATTTATTCATTCTACTTGACTTTATGGTTGAGAATAAGGGGTAGATTTGTAGTTAAGCTACTGTCATTGTTTTCTAGTCCCTTCTAGAAGGTGCAATTATGAAAAAAATTGAAGAGTAGCAATAGAAAGGAGGTATTTTAAAATTATCTGATGACAAAAGGCACTCGAAGTGGGAGTTAACGTTGAGACTGGCAACAAGATTGGCAAAGGGAATGTATCTAGTGGCTTTGGATTGTAACATTCAGTCAAAAGCTTTAAGAAGCATTTTCCTTATGAAGGACAAAACATAAATCATGATTTATCTAAACCAGTCATAGCAAACCTATTGTTTTTTTTAACCAGATAGTAAATTTATCAGTATCCCTTGCATCAGGGATGATTTTTGACTCCGTCCAGGCCAACAATACGTACGCAAAAATCTCTCAAGTTGTTTTGGAGGAAGATTTTCCTTCCTGCAAATGCCTTGATTTCGCTAAGTATTAGTTTTCTTGTGTATAAAACAGGTGTTTTACCTTCGAAGCTTGAAATGTGATTATTCACATACCAAAGTGACCTATAAATATTAAATGAAAAGGAAATAAATGCCTGTATTATTCAAGATATGGAAATCATTCTGGGCTCAGATGTAGAGTGCCTGATGTTAAGTGCAATAAACTGGCAATAAGTTTAAGGGGTGCCTTTTCCTTATCAAATCTTTTCACTAAGAAATTTAAGTACTGATGAATTTTTCTTCTGTTGTAGTACCTTTGTCAGTGATGTACTGATTGACAGAGGACTGAGAAAAACCTAACACTTCAGGCATATCATTTGGGTGAAGTTCTAGTTCAGGGTGCAGAAGATGTCAGCTTATAGGCACAGTACAATCTGTACTAGAGGAAGAACATACACTTTAGGCAAAGTCAGCCACAGATAATATGTAAACAAATGGATATGACCCTGTCCCAATAAAATGCAACAGGCAATGGACTGATTTGGCTTGCAGACCAGACAATTCATGTTATAGATTAAAAACTGACAGTTTTACACCGTCTCACAGGAAATACATCTTGCAATCAACTCAATCAGTTTTCCATGTGATATCCTTGCTATTAATCACTGAATTTGTAGCGTGCTCTTACAGGGTGATTAACACATTTGATCCTCAGTCCTCTGTGAGCTAAGGAGAAATCAGATTTCTTTGTATGGATGAGAAAAACGTGTTTGTATTGATAAGAAAGTAGGTGTTGTGCTTTTAAAATATGATTGGGAAACCTAGCCTATTTTATTTTTCTTGGCTTCCACCTTTACTCTTTCCTTATTTGAACTCTAATGTAGCTCTTTAAGAACTTGAATTTTCTCAACTACAGTTTTTAGCCTACCCAAAATTGAAAATCCTATTTTGAAGGTGTTGAATATAACAAAAATGTCATGACAGGGGAAACTGGTAATAAAAAATATAAGAACTGAAAGAAAACTGGATTTAAAATGTTCTTAACAGCAAATTCTAGTCACTCAACACAATTCAATTTCAGTGTGAGAACAGATCAAAGTCTATGATGGACTTCGCATGAACATAATGACAAAATGTCCAGCTCTATCATTTAAACTGAGCCTTGGTCTTTTCTTTTGTAAAATAGACTATCTACCTAGGACTACAAACAGAGAGTTGGGGATTGAAAATGTCATACACAAAGCAAACACACACAATACACATGGCAAAAATCCCATGGAACAGCTACTTAGCAAAATTTGCACTTAAGAGTAAAAGTAAACCTATTAAACCTAAAAATTAAACCTTCATGAACCATTAACTAATGGCTAAACAAGTCAAAGAATACTTACGGTCTACATTTCTACAAGTTATCTCCATCTAGCTGTCAACAGATGGCAGATCCTAGAGGTTATGTAGTCTTGGCTGTTCCCTCCTATCTGCCCAGCTCTTCCCACTTTATATAAATCTCCACTACCTTTCAAGTATGAACAAAATCCATTAGCCATTACATTCTCCAATATATCAAGCTACAGTAAAATTAAGTTTTATGTTTTGTCAGATCTTGATTTTAAAATTGACTCTAAGTGGAACAAAAAGACTTGTCCATTTTAAAGGTCTTTCATAAAATACATGATTAAAGAATAAGTGGTTTTCTTGCAAGTAGTTGCTGAAGGGATTCCGTAGTTTGAGAAAATACACATTATAAAATTTACCATTTTGTTGTATTTATCTTCCAAATAATACTAAACATGTTTACACACACACACATACACACACACACACACGAAGGTGCAAGTAAAAATAAAGGGAAACATTGCCCTAGACTTTTGTAGAACATAAAACTATTATCTTTCACTATTTTGCTGTTGCCTTACTATATATACATAGATGGCACAGCTCAGGGTCTTAGCAACCTGACTACAAATTGCTTTCAAAAGTAATTTATTATTTTCCATATCCTTTAATGAAGTGAAAATATGTTAAAAGACTCCTTCCCAGCAAGACTGTACATTTTCTAAAACAAGTCAGGAAAAGTAAACAGAATATACAACATTACATTGTTTCAATGCAAACAGAACACACACATCACACCCACACTTGCATTTTTCTAGGTTTTCACGAAGAAAACAGGTCACCATATTTCTCAGTGAAGAACATACTAATACTCTGGCTAATCAGAGACTTTCAAACTTTTTTCTTCAAAAAGAGCATTTTTAATAGACTAAATACTGGTTATCACTGAGTTTGTTTAAGGTACAACAGCAGCATGGTTCAAATGTTACTTGCAGTTCTTGGTAAAAAATAAAACTTTAAAATAATGAAATACAGAAAAAGTAGGGATCACCTTTCATTATCTTGAGTACCATCGTTATCTTGAAAAAATATTTCCAACCTTCTGAAATCCCAGAGTTAAGAACCATTTCCAAGGGGAGAAATTTCAATGCTACAACATAACTTCTGAACCTAAGTGTATGTGTATATATATGCATATGTGCTCAAAGCTTAAAGGGTGGGGGGCGGGGAGAGACATCAAAGTACACAGTATTTTTAATTCCCTTCAAAGTGACTTCTGATAGCTGAAGGAAACATTTGCTTGACTCAAACATATGTTCTTTTTTGGTTGTCTGATCTCCAATCCATGGGAAAAAAGTAAAAGTTACAGGGTGGGAAATAATGTTTCAAATGCCTAACTGTGAAAATAGGTGTGAGGAAAATGAAATCAGGTCAAGTTTGGGATGAATGTCCCTCAGTATGCATTACCAAACTATGCCTTCTACAACTTTCCTTTCTTTTTATCTTGGTGTCACAAAATCAGTACCAGAAAGACTCTCACCTCTGGCACAGCGCATAAATTCCTACTACAAAAACATAAGGAATTATACACCATCAAATTATATTCTGAGCTTAGTTTTTACCAGGCTTTGTAATATAGAGTTCAGGTTGAAGTTTTCTAGGAAGCTCCATATTTGATATTGCTTTAACAGCTGACTTACGATTTGCCAATTTTAAAAATAAGATAATCTAAAACTAAGTATTACAACACTAGTAGATAATAAAATGAAGTATTTGCTAGAATCCGAATGCTAGTCTTTGGGAACTTTAAATGATAACTTGTTTACTCCCAACCTTTCCTTTTTATTTCTTCAGACAGCATATATACATAGATTTAGGTAGGAAAATTTTGTTAAATACCTCTCTGGCACCAAATACCTAATCTGAGACTCTTAATTAATTTATAATGGTATCTAATCTATGTTCAAGTGAGATTAGTAGTAAATGATAGAAAATTACTGAGTCTATAGGCTTAATTTTTTTTCCAAATGTTCTGTAATCCACGTTATTTCCATGGTTTGACTAATACAGGTAACCAGTAGATAAGTTTGTCCTTCATCAAATAACCCAAAATAACAACTGTAGGCCTGTCATTCATAAGAAACTATAATTTGTTATATTATGACATTGGCACTTAATAAAATGTTAACAACTAAAATTTCTCTAAAAATTTCAATACATTACAATAAAGGAGATACACAATTTAAGACTTGAAATCTGTTATGTGAAATTCCAATAATTCCCATTTTATTATGCATAATTAGATCTTAAAATTGTGGCCATTCCCCAAAGATTCCAACCTACCTACATTATGACAAACTCAGGAGAGAGCTCATCTCCTTCATAAGAATGCTTTTTTTTTTTTTTTTTGGTAGCTAAAACTTTTCAATATTCTAAACCCAATCACTCTCAAATAAATGTTTTGGGGACTCAGACTACTGAAAATAATTTGAAGCAGAAAGCTAAAAAGAATGGAAATGACTTCAATAAAAGGTAACCACACATTCTTGCACCCTGCTGAAACATTTAGAAAAGTCAAAGTGATACTGTCTTGAACAAACATAGATTCAAGGTAATGGTACATTTCTGATTGTATTAATAAGGCTTTCCCTATCGTGATCTCTTGAAGTCTTTCCACTTTAGTGTTCTCATTTTGATTCGTATAGTGAACTTATATGGTTATTAAGGGCCTTGTTTTGGATTTTCAGTGGGCAAACCACTCCATCATCTCTGAATGTTATAGGCGATCCCACAGAGCTCAAAGAGAAGAGGCAATATGGAAAGGACCAACTTTAACGTTTGCAATACCAAGACAACAATGATCAACACTTTGAAGCAGGATGAATAAATTAAAATTCTTGGTTAGACATTAAAGCATTCTTGCCAAGAGTAAGTTACACTGTATGGAGGGATATTTGATTCCTACAAACAAGTCCCAATATGCCCAATACATTTGTTTATGGGAAACACTGCAAGTTTAAGGTAATTTACATTCCTTGGCAATCAAGTTACTTTGTATAGGCAATGTCTTTTTTATTGTTCCATCTGGCACTTGCTAACACCATCCTTGAAGAACCTAGAAATGAAGGTCAGTCACTCTGTTTTCAGGAACAGAACCAAATAAAAACAAATTTTTGGAAAAATGACCAAGACATTCGGGTTCATCACTATTTTCCGTATCTAATGGTTCTTTCAAGATAAAACATAACTCTTCCTTCCATGATAGCTTTCCAACAAAGAGAGATTAAAAGAAAAAAAAAAAGTTCCCCACCCTACCCCCTACATTGTCATTCATACTGGTGAAAGAGCCAGTCTTGTTAGCAGCTAAATATTGCACTGCCTTTCATTCTGTATACAGTCAGGGTCCAATGAAAGTGGCACACTCATGGTATAAGTGATGGATGATGACACTGCCGGCTCAAGAGTGAAGAACTCAGTGTATGAAGGGACAAGAAATATGTCAGCACTAGTCACACATCCAGTCGCAAAAGTCTGACTTCCAGAAGTTAAAATTCATCACTTTCAGCTGCATGAAGTTGTGTGTCATCTGCATCTGTCATGCTGCTCTCCTGGGATTCATCTGTTCCCACTAAAAAAAAAAGTCTACAGTAAGGTAGTTGACAAATATTTATTGTTGGTTCATGAAAACAAGTAAGAAAAATTATATCCAGGAGAAGAGACCTTAAATACTTAAGGATCCTTATATCCTTTAATAAAATATAATTCATGTTCCCTATTTTACATGTCTGACATTAGTTAATCTTTAAGAGGTTTAACTACTGAAACTGCCACTTATGTATTCCTTGTTCCTATCCTAGGAATCAGAACTAGTTTTCTGAGACATTCAAAGGAGTCTGACATTTCCTCCAATCATTGACTCCACTTTGAGGCTACTTCTGGCTAGTCCATATAAATATAGAATATAAACTTTAGCTTTAAAAGGATTACTGGGATTATAGGAATTATAATTTTAATTAAAGTCTTTCTTTGGGTTTTCAGGAAAAGTTTCTTAGTTTATTCACAAGTTTCTTAATTCTCTTATTAAAAAAGACTGATACACTAAATCTTGGTTCTCACTAGGTATTTTAAGATATATAATCAATTTAGGGATAGAGTATTTAATGCCTTAAACTATAACTTCTTATTCCTTCAGCTTTTCTTGACCCTCAAATTTATATATATTAGGCACATATCTGAATTTTCTTTTTCCAAAGCTAGAGTTCGAATAGCTACTACCACAGATCTGTCACTGTTTCACAACATAACTTCATAGCTATCATCTCCACCCGCCCCCCAAACTACATTCCTATGAAGCAGAAAAGGCAGGCATTAATTACATATTCAAGTATAAACTGAAGTCCAGGTAAAAGTCAGCAAAGCATTTACCAAAGTCACACAGCAAACTATGTTCAGAAAGAACTAATATTAATGACCTGAGTGTATATGCACATTTTATTATGTCACCCTGTTCAATTTCCCGAAAGTCCCATTTGATATAAAGGCTATGCAGGGTTACAAAAATAAAAAAGGTCACAAATCCTTATGCCAAAGGTCATTTTCTTAATACTCAAAATGTTTTTTCTGTGTTTACTCTGCCATAAACATCTCTTCCATCTCACCTAACTCTGATGTGGTACTTCACTAGCTCTCTGGTTTGAGTAACCACATACAAACCTAAGTCATATGATGATACTCACTGATCTGTTCTTCTTGGGTTATTGGCTCTTCATCATCCGGAAGATAGCGCTTATCAATTGCCTCTTTAATCTGATTATTGGCTCCTTTAGGATCTAAATCCATTGCCCAAGAGAAATTCATGAGGGCAAGGTGCGTTTGACCTAACTTCTTGTAAACCTAAAAATAAACAACAGGACTACATTTTTCATTAAGTTGTGAGCTTCAACTATAAAATCCAAAACATTTATAATTTAAATTAGGCTCCTATTTGTTATAAACCCATTCTGATGAGCAGGAAACTGTTATCCTACAGAACTCACACCAGCTTTTGATTTCCTTTTATAACAAGCTCAGATATTATCAGAATTCCTGGGCTCTCAGAATTCTTACAGGTAGTGAGCATTCAATAAATTTCACCCCAACTGGAAAAAATGACAATGTAAAGAACTGGACTATATGATGTTTGATTAGCACTGATTTACACTGACTTTAAAAACCTTCCGGGAGGGAGAAGAGGGGAAGATTCTCTTGCTCTGTCATTAAGGATAAACATCATCTTAAATGTCAAAATCCATTCTTTATTCTTAAGACTACTTAGTTCAAAGCACGAGCTGAATTTGCTCAACACATGTTGTACATTAAGTATTACATTTATTCCCAGAAGTTACTATTTGATATGAAAGTCACAGTTTAGGAGTAGGGGCCCAATCTTTACCTTTCCTATTAGGAAGTAAACAAGGGATTCTTTGGGAACAATTTGTTTCAGTTCTTCAAGTTCTTGCAAAGCAGACTGAAAAGAGCAAAGAAAAGAGAAACAAAATTTTCACCGATTTTGTCTCCAAAACCATCTTACTAAAACTTACTAGATACTAGTACTTCCTTATACATTAATTCTTACTGTTGTAAAGCCAAAATGCAGGAAAAATACTTATGACAACAGAAACTAAGAAATGGCAGGGATTCACCATAAACATTAAAAGTTTACACACACACACGCTTTTTGGTGAAATATGGCGACAATCTTTGCTTTTGTTGCTACTAAAAACAATGCTCCATTATACTGTATGTGGAGTGCTTTGAAAATTAAATTCCAGAACAAAACAACTTCAATAGACTACCTCTTTCATGTAACAATAAGTTTTTTTTTTTAAGCTAATGATGAATTATTAAACTTGCCAACCTGAACTAATGATGAATGGCTTAACATTTAAACCCTCTAAACTGACCTAGCGATCTTTTGATAATTGCTATAGGTTTAGGGAGAGTGAGAGAAAAGTTAAGAGAATTAGATTTGAATTTAAAGAATAGATATGATTAAAAATAAAACTAGCTTTCCAAGTGAGATACTGTCCCAGCAAATGGAAAAAAAGTGAAAATAACTTAATATTACCTAAAGTCACCAGGAGGGGAAATAGTCATTATCATCACTGAGGGTAGGAGTATAAATTGTTGTGTTTGTGAGGACAATCTAATATATCTATTGAGTTAAAAACTGCATGCAACCATTGATTCAGAAATTTCACTGCTAAGAATTTGTACTAGGGATCTCCTCAAAAAAATTCACTAAATCACCATTATATGGACATTCAACTCAACATTATTATTTGAAGTGATTAAGCTAATTGTAACACAATTAAATAAATTATGGCTCATCTTCTATGAAACACTAGATCTTAGGTGCTCAATTGTTATGTTAAAATTTTTAAAAAGCAAAAGTGAGATGCATATGTACAAATTTTTCTTTTTTTCCCTAACAGAACCTGTAACACGTATGCCCCTAAACAAGAATGGTTTATCTTTGGGGATGAATAAGAGGAAGTGGGGAATAGGAGTGAGTCTTCACTTGGCAGTTTTACTTTTAAATTTTTCTATTTTTTAACATTATGGATATTATACTTTATTTCCCCTTAATGTCCACCACAATCATCTATATTTTGCTCTTTTTTTTTAAAGATTGATTTATTTATGTATAGAAACGCTTGGGTACAGGCCAGAGGTATTGCGGTGGGGAGAGATGGACAGGATTCACCAGAGACAGAGTGGGGAGCAGCAGACAGTTTGACTAAAATACACTGCTGAGGGGAGCAGAAGGCAAGGCAGGAGAGGTCCCCTGCGCCATGTGGGTCACCTCCCCGGCCCACGTCAGGAATCGAACTCGCGCTGCAGTGATTGCAGTTTGCTTCATAGTGTGTTGCTTAACCCATTGTGCCACCAGGGAGGCCCTTTTTGCTTTGTTTTATACCTTGTTATAGTAAAACAAAATCCAGGATAAGAAAAAGAGAAATACCAGGATACTAGTCACAGGAATGTTAAGTGAAAAAGGGATGTTGTAGGACATGATGAGATACTGCATTAGTTTCCTACTGTTGCCATAATAAATTCAATCGCTTAAAATAACAGAGATTTCTTATTTTACAATTATATGGGTCCTATTATAAGCCTTATATGAAGTCTCACTTGGGTAAATCAAGGTGTTACATGACTGCCTTCCTTTCTGGAGGGATTCTGTTTCCTTGCTTTTCTTGGCATCTAAGACTCCTCCCATTCTTCAACCTCCCTTCCTTCATCTTCAAAGGCACCAAAATCAGGTTGAATCCTTCAAATGCTGGTTCTGACTACATCTGGGAAAGATCTCCATATTTATGTAGTTAGATCTGATCCACCTGCATAATCCAAGACACTCTCCCACCTCAAGGTCCATGGTTCATATCCTTTTTTTAAAAAATAAGATTAATTTATTATGCATACAAGAACTGGGGTACAGGCCAGAGGTGTGGGAGTGAGAGGATTCACCAGAGCCACAGTGGTGAATGGAATAGGTGGGTTTACTGAAATACACTGCTGAAAGGAGCAGCAGGCAGGAGAGTTCTGCTGTGTCATGTGGGTCAGCTCTCTGGCTGGGAATTGCTCATGCTACAGTGGCTGCCCATAGCTTTATAATGCTGACAATTAACCCTTGGTGCTACCAGAGAGTCCCTCAAGGTTCATATCCTTAATCACAGATACAAATTCTCTTTTACCATGTAAGATAACATGTTCACAGGTAATAAGAATTAGGGTATGGGGCGTCCCTGGTGGCACAGTGGGTTAAGCAATGCACTATGAAGCAGACCACAGCCACTGCAGCATGAGTTCGATCCCTGCTGCCGGCCAGGGCGGGGACCCACATGGCATGGCCTGTTGTGCCTGCTGCTCCCCTCAGCAGTGTACTTTTGTTGATCTGCCTGTTCTGCTCCCTGCTCTCTGTGGTGAATCCTCTCACCCCCCCACAACTCTGTCCTGTACCCCAGTGCTTGTATGCATAAATAAATAAATCTTAAAAAAAAAAAAAGAACTAGGGTATGGACATCTGTGAGGGGCCATTATTCTGCTTACCATAACAGTATAAGCCTACTTTGTGAGAAAAAAATTTGGAGAAGTATGCTTTGGGCCGTTAATTTATCTCCACCCAGAGGACAAAGTTATGAGACAAATTAGGCTTTTTGTTTTTTAAGCTTTTATATTAATCAAATTTTTTTTATAACAAGAAAGCTGCTTTCATGAAAAGGAAAAAAAAGTAACAAAAATAAATATATAAAGTATATATATAAATATATATATTATATATATATAAATATATGAAGTAGTTATCAAAGATAGTGGGTTAATAAAGGTTATCAGGATTATGGAATTTAGGTAACACATAGGAAATTTTATTTTTCTTCATTGGAATAACACTGTTCTTGTTTCTCTAAAAGAGGTACACATAATGAGTAAGGAACTAACCCTATTTCATAGTTCCAAAAGTTTAATACATTTTCTACCTTACCTGAAGTAAAATGTAATCTTTTGCCTTTTGCAATTTTTTTATTGGCATTATTTAAAATATCTAATTTAAAACCTTTTTATGAAAAGTAGCTGGACGCAGATTCACGGGGATTATCATACTACCAACTGTACAAATATCTGAAAATTTCTATAATAAAAAGAGAAATGAAGAAAAAAGTGAAGGCAGCCCATATACAAATGCACATGCACTTTCATACGCAGTCTGTCTAGAATGTTATCATTTTTAGGGTGGAGGACAAGTATGTGGAGACTCTTGGTGTATCCTCAATACTTAATACTCTTCTTAACTGTTGACCACCCAAGAGAAATAAACCCAAAGTAATTGCCAGATTTAATGTGCTTGTGAATCACATCTGCGTGTCAGGAAATGAAGATTTATTACATGATGATTCTACAGGTAGAGTGTCCCTTCTCCCCTGCACAGTGCTAAAGAATGTAAAATATACAAGCAACACAGCATCAAAATCAAAGTTTGTGGTTATGGATATTAGTTTCTTACGATCACTGAGTTAAACCTATTAAACATTAATGATAAAGACCAACAAGTCCTGTAACACAATGAAGAGGCTTGAGACTGATTTTAATACTTTAAAGTAGCAGTCTCAGACATTTGGGTCTATGGATCTCTCTATACTCAAAGTTTACTGAGGAGCCCAAAGAGTTTTTGTTAATGTGAGTTATAACTATTTCTAGTTGTGTAATAGACATTAAAACTTGAAAAGTAAAAAAAAAAAAAAAAAAAAAAAATCATTAAAAGTAACAATGTATCTATTTCATGTTAACAAAATGCTTTTAAATGAAAAATAAGTATTGTAAGATTTAATGAAAAATCAGTGAGATGAATGGCATTGTGACAAACTTTACAAATATATTGTTAATGAAAACATTTGGACTCTCTTATCTGCTTCTGCATTCAGCCTGTAATGATAGCACATCATGTAGCTTTTGAAAAGCCACTGTACATATTTGAGAGAATGAGTCAGAAAGGCAAATTAATACCTAAATATTATTATGAAAATATTTTTGACCTTGTAGACTTCTTGAAAGGACTTTGAGCAACCCTCATTAAGGTCCCAGACCATATTTTGAAAGGCACTGCTTTAAAGAAACCTTAGACAGGAAGATGTACTTCAATCCTTTTTCATTCTATATCACAAATAGTTCAGAATAGCTATGTTTTCTATCACTGCACATTATAATTATTGTCAAAACTCCCCGCTCTCTGTGGTGAATCTTCTCACCCCCCACACCTCTGGCCTGTGCCCCGGTGCTTGTATGCATAAATAAATAAAATCTTTAAAAAAAAAACAAAAAACAAAGATAGAATCTAACATAACAGCCGAGTTCTCATTTTTTGTATTAGAAGATTTAAGACTTCATGATTAGATATCAATACAACACATTACATAACAATGTTTCACCAGAGAGAGGTTGAGTTGGCACTCTAACACCGTTTGTTTTTCATTTTGGAGCCAAGACATTCAGAAGCATTCAGTAACTTTTCTTTACACCGTTTTTATATATCCTGCCTATATCTAATCCATACATTAAAATAGGTCTTACAGCTTATTCAAGTCCTACACTGGTACTCAAAATGGCTATATCCATTACAGCCTGGGCAGTGGGTCAGATCAGAATTTTGGCTTCTTAAAGTACGGTACAAGCTGACTTATGTGACCTATCTGGTGGGTGCACTGGCATTGAAACAGCTTTAAGAATAATAAAGTTAAATACAAGTCCTTCAACTGCAGAACCTGACCATATACAAAGAAGTAGAATGAAAATCTAACCAAAACATGAAAAAAAAAGTTGAATTACAATTATAGTAACTCAAAGAGGAAGTTAAAAGTTGAAAAGGGTTAGATGTGAAAGCAGTTTTAAAAACTTAAAACTGCAGGACTAGACATCTACTATTCACAAAGAAAAACAGAGTAAGACCAGAGAATTAGAGAATGACAGGCAAATTACACATATAATTCCTTTATTATTCTTGAAAATTTAGTTTATTACTGGTTTTGTATTTTTAATGTCAGCAATTTTCAATGTATACTGGAAGAATAGATTTCTAGGGAAATATTCTATTTAAAATGGATTATTTAGTCCCAGTTTTTCTGTGCAAGTTTTTAGTCTTTTACTCTTTTTACCAAGAGCCTGAAGTATTTTGAAAAATAACCTGACTTTTAAATGAAAGCTTTCGGTTCACTGTTTATGACTGAGTAAATGATAACAAAAGTCGCATGTTACTTTAATGCCTCTTTTCTCTTTCTCAGTTTTATCTTCTTAATATTTTTTCTGGCCACAGTTCCCTAATTTTCAAAATTTAATTTAGATGGAAGTTAAGAAAGAAACACATCTGACTACACCTAGTTTCCTTATTATTCATTATATTTTTTCCTTTATGTACTCAACATTATTATTACTGTGATAATTTAATGATTATTTAGAGGGGCAGTAGTGGTAACTCTTCAAAGGCAAGAAATGTGGTTGCTTTGCTCATCTCTATATTCCTAGTACCTGGCACATAATGGTACTCAATAAATATTTGCTGAGTAATTCACACACTTTCATTTATCACCTGTTCACTTATTTTTGAGATAAAAGGATGGTTTAGGCCTGGCCTTTAAAGGTAAATGGAAAAACTGCCTTTCTACATCTTTATAAGAGATAACCACGTATTTCTAAAGATCTCATCCTTCCTAAGAGCATTCATGCTGAAAGAAAATCACAAGAGAGAATGAAATTAATAGTTTCTGAAACTGGGGAAAATGAACTGAGATAAAAATAAAGCATAACTAGGGGTCTCCCTGGTGGCACAGGGTTTAAATACACAGTGCTATCAAGCTGTCACCAGCCACTGCGACATGAGTTTGATCCCCAGCCAGTAGACCTCTCTCACCTGCTCTTCCCTCAGCAGTGTATTTCAGTAGTTCTGCCTGTTCTGCTCCCCACTCTGTCTCTGGTGAATCCTCTCACGCCATCTTCCACCCCCACCTCTGCCCTACACTCCAGTTTTTCTATGCATAAATAATCTTTAAAAAAAAAATTAAAGCATAAGTAACTTTTATTTTTTTAAAGGGGGACTACATTTAACAAAATGCTTAAGACCATCATCTTACCTTATATTTTTCATTTGCAAATAAAACTGAGGCTCTGTGAAATTTGCATAGAGGGTTCTTGGGGTCAATAACAATGGCTTTGTTTAGGGTATCCAAAGCCTTCTCAGATTTCTTCAGTGCATGCTGAACCTGTAAGAAAAAAATATTTTATTAATGTTTCCATTTGATACTTACAAAAGATGAGAACCAAATGATGTGACTCAAAACTAACATGGTCTGCTGTACCATGTAGGCCAACTCCATGACTGGCTGGGGGCTTGGGATCGAACTCATGCTGCAGTGGCTGCGAGTAGCTTCACGTGCTGCAATTAAACCCTTGCACCACCAGATAGGCCCCTAGCAATACTCTCATTTCAACAGATTTACTATGGCCATTCAAAACTGTGTTCAAAGAACCCCTATAGGATTTGGCTCTACCTTACCAAGCCTATTTCACTCAGAATAGCTACACTGCTACCTATTTTAGTAATTTATTTGAAAAATTCTGCTTTATAATGTGAAAATCACTTATCTGTAACACTGGAAAAAATAAGGTAGGCAATATGGTAATTACTGCCAACATGTAATTATTTGTCACTCATAAAATAGAAGATGAGGAGAATTAAGTGACTTGTCCAAAGAATGAGGGGAATTCAGTGATTTTTTCTTTATGCCAAGCAAAAAAGTGGTATTTTTGGTTATAAAAGTTTCCAGGATACTATTTCAGAACAATAACAAAAACAAAATTTTTATTATAGCAATTAAAACACTAACACATTTCAAAAGGGAGATTAACTAAACAATGTTTAGAAATCTACTTACAACTCCAATGTGGCAAAGCAAAACTGAACTTTGAGGGTTGATATCAAGTGCTTTCTGGAAATGCATTTCTGCAAGGCTGAATTTTTCTTGCTTGTAATAAATCATTCCTAAACCATACCTGAAATTATAAAATCCAGCATAATTTTAGGGACATGAACTGTTGGCTACTAAGTTTGTTCATCTGAAAAAAGAGTATGTAAGGAATCAGGCATTTTAGAAAATAAGTAGAAAATTATTGGTGGTCTGAAGGGAGGCAAAAACTGTGTTATGATAAAAACCATCAGAGCATTTTAAACAAGCCCCTTTTATAAGTAAAGTCAAAAATCAAATCAAGCAACTAATCAAATTATGACAATGGAGAAAAAAGAAGCCAAACTGGAAATCTATCACTACTACAATCTAGATTTAATAGCAAAGTTTTTAATGAGTGGTTGTTATATATGTGCCAAGAACTTTGTTAAATTCTTAATGAAAATGATTTTATTTAATCTTAAGAGGAATCAAGTACATCAGTATTGTTATTCACATATTCAGATAAGGAAATTTAGAGAAGCTAAATAATTTAGAGGCTTACAGAGGGCAAATAACTTCCCCGAAGTTATACAACTAATAAGGATCATACATGATTCTAAACACTAAATTCTTAACTATGCTATTTCCACATTCTCTGTCCAATGGTGTATATCTTTCCTATCATTCCAATCACAGTATGCATAGTCTACTTCCTTCTCCCCAATTCCTATGTGAGTAATGTCAAAATTGTAATTTTTAAAGGCCAATTATAATGTATCAAGTTAATGTATAAGTATTTCTTCTGAATTTTCAAAACATCAAACAAATACAGCGCCACTGATTTACATTAAGGAGATCGCTCTTCACTATGACCAGATGACAGGAAGTAAGCACCAGATGAATAAAAGCACACTGCATCTACTTTGAGAGGTTTATCATTAATAATATAAGAGGTGAAGGAATGGTACAAAATGCTCCAGCAATGGTAAAGGTGGAGATAATGAAAGAAAGACTACTTACTCTCCTTTGAGTTGGGATAATAAATATGCTTAGTGTTTATTCATGGAGAGTTACCTAAATACCTCAATACTTAAAAGTCTTCCCAGTTAAAATTTACTAATCTGTATATTTCTTTATTCCAATTGAAACAATTACTTTTATAACAATTTTTGATAAAGTTTTTTAAGAATGCAATTATTGCAATATAGCAGAAAAGACACTATATGTTTGTAACATAATACAAGTCCTATTAAGATAATACAGGCAACTTTACATCTATGTGAAGAAAGGGAAATGTTGTCAAGTTTGATAGTTTAATATGCACTTATATGGCCATCTTTCAGGCAATGTACTTTGAAATGAAATATAATCCATTAAAAAAAGTACATACACAAATAAAAAACTACATTTTAGTAATCTAAATCTGCTTTAGACTTAGTGACAAACAGAATGATAAATTCAACTGATATAGATATTAACCCAAAAAGTAAAAGAAAAAAAACTTGCCTGGTATAAAAACTACCATGGAGTTACTGACACTGGAATTGTACTTTTTGATAAAGTATTAAGTCAGCCAAGAAATATACAATAAAATGTCAGCAGTAAATATAATGTTAGGCAGAAATAAGAATAAACTTTTTCATGTCTTCTTTCTTTGATAACAACATGAGCCAGGTAGTAACATGATATTTGTCCACAAAATACAAAAAATTAAGAGAAATGACTTAATAAATTGGAACACTGGATTCTTAATAACTTAAAATGGTGCTAATTAATAAACTAGAACTCTGCCAAACAACAACTTAGTGGATCATTTTCAAGGTTTATTTTTCAATTTCCTGCCTAATCACCATTCACCAATTTAGTATTCTAAGAAAAAATAACAAATTATGAAGATTTTATTTGCAAAAGTTTGAGTGGAGAAAAGGTAGAAACTTTTGAATATGAGGTTTATATTCTATGATCATCAGTTAATTGAAGAGTTCATAAAGGTATAAATTTTACATAGGAAACATTTTAGTTAGACTCTACCAACCAGAATTACCATTCTTACGTGTAAGTAACAAAATTCATGACAATAGAGATTCTAACAAGAAAAGTTAATTACTATCAGTCCTATCAATAGGACATTGTTGGAACATTAGCACTTACCAGGCATTATAATGTCTAGGATTGACTCTGATAGCATTTCGAAAACAAGCTAATGCTTTGTCTAATTCTTCAGTTAGCACAAACTCATGTCCTAGTAGAGTATAGGCATAAGCATAATTTGGATCAACCTGGATAGCTCTCTGGAAGAATTTAATTGCAATATCATGTTCCCGTTGCAAACTGAAACAGTTCCCTGCAGCACACCAGGCCTTGAGAAAAATGGAAACAAAAACCAAATGTTAAATCAAAAAATTTTCTAACAAAACCAATTCTAGGATTATAATCAAGACTCCTATCTCAATACAGAAAGACAAAAACTGAGTTTTTATATAGTTCATCCTCATTATTCATAGATTCCCATATTTGTGAATTTGTCTCCTTGTTAAAATTTGTACAACCCAAATCAATACTTGTGGTCACAGGAGTTGCCCAACTGGTACATTCTTGATTGAGGTTGAACAAAGGCTGCTCTCTTATTTCTGTTCCACATAGGAATGACCAGAGGATTGAGACTGTAGGGGTCAGTGCACTGTAGTACAAGAAGCTCTGACACTGAGGTCCACTGGACTGTTTCAATCCCAACTCTGACACCACTGGTGATGCAGCCTCAAGCAAGAATCTCATTTATCCTTTGTAAATCAAAGAAAACAGAATCTACCAGGATAAACTGTTTTTAGGATTTAAGGTTATAATCTGTGTAAGGAGTGTGAATGTGTGTATTTCATATAGAAACAATGGTTCGGTGTTTGTTAATTCAATGATCCTGGAGACTACAGAACAGTTACTAAGGATAATGAGAATTAGCTATTTTTTAAAAAGATTTATTTACTTATGCATACAAGAACAGGGTACAAGGTCAGAAGTGTGGTGGGTAAGAGGATTCACCAGAGACAGAGTGGGGAAAAGAACAGGCAGATTGACTGAAATATACTGCTGAGGGGTACAGTGGGGAAGGCAGAAGAAGCCTGCTGTGCCTTTGGGTCACCTCCAGGCTGGTTCCGAATCAAACTTGTGCTGCAGTGGCTGTGGATAGCTTCACAGTGTGGTGCTCATACCCTTTTGCCACCATGGAGGCCTGAGAATTAGCTATTTTTAATTCTAAATTTAACCATGTTATGAAGTACCACCAAATATTCTTGAGATGTATTTGAAATACTATCCTTATAGGATTTGAAGCATGTAAATGGAGTGTGCCTATGTCTTAAAATGACAAAACTATTATTTTAATTTAAAATCTTTTTTTCCCCAATCTGTGTAATTTCTGCTTTATGAAATCTAATCATTGTGACAACAGTAATTTCAACACAACCAAATCTTGATTAATCTAAAGTGAAATATCTGTTTTGTGATTTTTCTATTTGTTTATCTATATAATCTATTTCACAACTTTCTGTTCTGAGTCCCTGTTATAGAGAGAAGAATGGAAAAATAAGTGTAGGTGATAGCAAACGGTGTTCAGTTTCTTTGGTTATCTTCATTTGGTAAAGGTGATCAAAAGATGACCACACACAAGCAAAGTATTTTGGTTAACAAACCTCTGGTGAATTTTTATCCATGTCTGTTAAGTCTTTTGAAAGAACTGAAAGAGCAACATCTTTTTGAAGATGCCAGAGTGTTGTAGAGTAGATCTCCATGCCTTCAACTCTGTAATTCTCAATCCTTCTAACCTCTGAGAATATCCTTTCAGCCTGAAATACAAAAACTAGTAAGGGGAAAACAAGTTGATGCAATTTACATATATACATAGAGAACTCTGGGCACTGTTCTCATAGGACCTAAATGCTATCTTGCTTAATAGTTTTTATGCAAACTAATATTAACACAAGGCCAAACTGAGCAACTGTCCATGGCAGGTCAATATTAATGTAATTATAGTCAAATAACCTAATTTTTATACATAAGCCATGGTAAAAACATGAACTCTATAAAGATAAAAATCTCCACCTAAAAAGACAGAAGAGAAACCTATACAAAGATATAATTTTGAAAGGATAAGTCAGTAATTTTATTCTCAAAAATACACATTTCCAAGTTTTTATATTGACTTTACAGAATAACTTTTCAGGAAAGGTGAGAGAAGAATGATTTCTATAACACAAAATCCAATTTGCACTAGCTTTGATTAAAAGTTGAGTTGAAAACTTTAGGTTTCAGTTGGTAGCCAGCCCTGTAGCATCTGAGCACTGAGCACACCCTTCAGCATTGTTCAGGTCAGGCAGGACTGCAGTCCCTATCTAGTAACTCTTCTTTTGCAACACTTGACTTTATGTCCCCTCCTCAGCTATCAGGTCAATTTTTTTCCCTCACTGTACTTAACAGTTCCCAGAATTAGATATCTTTCTTCCTGAAGTTTGAGATTTTGAATTATATAAAAGCAATTAGTTTCCTGGTTTATTAATTTTTAAAGATTTTATTTCTTATGCATATAGGAGCTGAGGTACAGGCCAGAGGTTCACCAGAGACAGAGCAGGGAGCAGAACTGGCATATCGACCAAAATACACTGCTGAAGGGAGCAGCATGTGGGTGAGGCAGGAGAGTTCTGCTGAGCCTCGCTGGCTGGGGATCCAACTTGGACGGCAGTGGCTGTAGAAGCCCACAGTGTGGTGCGCTTAACCCCTTGTACCACCAGGGAGGCCCTCCTAGTTTATTAATTTAAGACGTTCAAAATTCTGAGAGTCAAATTTAATTTAATATAAGGGACATCTGGACTGTTATTAATGAAGACAAGAGAAAATAAGGAAACAGAATTTATAAAACTATGAACTAAATTCCAAGAAATGCCCATATATTTAGGATTAATATGATGATTTGTAATTTTTTTTGCATTTCTTAAAAGTTATGTAATTCTTCAAATAGGCAATATTATGAGGCAACAGACATAAGCACTACCTGAATACAGGTTTTAGAAATCTTTTGACTTAAAAATTTTAAGACTCTATTTTTCCTTGAAAAGTGATTGAAGCATAGATAAAAAGGAAAAGGGAAAATAAAACCACATGAAATTAAGCTGCAACAAAAGATTTCAGAATTAATTTTGTAAAGAGGGCCTCCCTGGTGGCGCAGTGGGTTAAGCAACACACTATGAAGCAAATCGCAGCCACTGCAGCATGAGTTCGATCCCTGCTACCGGCCAGGCGGGGGACCCACATGGTGCGGCAGACCTCTCCTGCTGCGCCCGCTGCTCCCCTCACCAGTGTACTTCCGTTGATCTGCCTGTTCTGCTTCCTGCTCTCTGTGGTGAATCCTCTCATCCACCCCCCCCCCCCCCCCCCCCCCTNCCCCCCCCCCCCCCCACACCTCTGGCCTGTCCCCAGTGCTTGTATGCATAAATAAATAAATCTTTAAAAAAAAAAAATTTGTAAAGAGCCTGTGTACCTGTAATGGACCATCATCCAAACACAGATCTTTGAGCAATGAACAAGCATTCTGTCTACAATTCTTTGTTCTTTAATACACAAAGCTATGTGATTTGGTGTCTTCTACATTTATTTTTTACCTGAAAGATCATTTCATGCCTTACAAAGTCTTTCTCTGAGCATGCCTTGTAAAGGATAGTGCCATACTTCACTGTGCTTCAATATCCTTACCATACCTTATTTTTAACTTATGCAACTTATTGTTGCCTGTCCTTATTATACATTTCTTGGCTTACAACAGTCTCTTCTCATAAAACAATATAAACTTTACGAAAGCAAGCAAAAAGAAAATGTCTAGTTTTTCTCTAGAAGAGAGTCAAAGAAGATGTAACATGCACTGAAATATACTGAATAAATGAACTGACAGTAAAATAACCTTATCATCAACTTTAAGTTATTTACATAGAGAAATTTTATTAATATGTGGATTTCTTAAAGGTTATTTTTCTTTTTTAAAGTTTGAGGGAAGGGGGAGAAAATGCTTTGGTAGAACTGGAGAGGAATTTAAATTGGAAAGTAGAATTTTCTTTAGGGGGCCTTCCTGGTAGTGCAAGAGGTTAAGTACTGCACTATGAAGCATCCACAGCCACTGCAGCATAAGTTCAATCCCCGGCCAGGGAGGTGACCCACATGGCATAGCAGACCTCTCCTGCCTTGCCCACTGCTCCACTCAGCAATGTACTTTGGTCAGTCTGCCTGTTCTGCTCCCCACTCTGTCTCTGGTGAATCCTCTCACCTCCTGCATCTCTGGCCTGTACCCCAGTTCTTGTATGCATAAATAAATCTTTAAAAAAAAAAAAGAATTTTCTTTAGCTTTCAGCTAATCTCCTTTTCTGATATAAACAGACAACTTAAGCAATGAATATAATTAAAAGGATAAAAGCCTTGGGGCCTCCCTGGTGGCACAATGGGTTAAGCAAATAAAGCAAAACACAGCCACTGCAGCACAAGTTCCATCCCTGCCGCTGGCCGGGGAGGTGACCCACATGGCGTAGCAGACCTCTCCTGACTTGCCCACTGCTCCCCTCAGCAGTTTATTTCAGTCAGTCTGCCTGTTCTGTCTCCCACTCAGTCTCTGATGATCCTCTCACTACCTATACCTCTGGCCTGTACCCCAGTGCTTGTATGCATAAATAAATAAATCGTTTAAAAAAATAAAAGGATAAAAGCATTAATGATAAAGACACTGTATTATTGACTACAAATTTTTCATAATGCTTTTCAAATTTATAAATCATACTAGATGTCAAGATTTCACCCCACTAAGAACTCTGTATATAGAACAAAGAATTTTTATTATAAATTTTAATTACCTGACAATAGTATATTTTCAGATCCAAATGAAAAGGGTATAGAAGTTCCATATAAGAATGCATGGATGACTCAGGTTTACTACATACTATCTCAAGCAGTCTCAATGACTTTAAATTATTTACCCCATAACAGAAGAAAGAATTGTATTTTAAATACAAATATTGAGAAAATAAAGACATTGCATAATATTGACTTTTAGATCTAGTCCTCTTAAACACAGACATTTCAATTAAATTTATATCATCACTGGAAAGTAATTTATAACTGCTTATTAATACTTACTTGCATATACTCTGAAAGTTCAAAATAGGCCCTTCCGATCTGGCACAGTACCCAACCAGTATTGTAGTGGTGAGAAGGTAGGTGACTCAAGATATTTATAGCTTCTTTGCAGTTGTATGAACACAAAGCTAAATAACCTTTCCCCATTTCACGAAGAAGGCTCATCAAACCTTCTAGGAGAAAAACAATATAGTAAACAAAGAAGAAAACACAGTAAAACAGTTTGGTTTTTTTAGAAAGGCTAATTACAAAATAATTCACTAAGTATTCCAACACCTATCCAGAAAAAAAGTGCATTCTTTTTTTCTTTTTGATAACAGGGAATAAAAGACACTTTAACAAAGAAATCTATTTAAAATAAGTGAATAAAATAAAATTCCCAGAACTGCCCATATATAAAAGATATGCATTTACAACAGACCTGCTGCTGCTTTCTGTAGATTAAATGCCTGGATCTGAGGTGTAATTGTGGAGATTTTGCCTTCTGAAATGATGGAAGAGTCCAGTTTTGTAATTTCCAGGCTATCATTTATGTTAGGTTGAGTTATTCCTCCTTTATTTGTTTTGCTTTTTGTTTTTCTGTTTGGAATTTTAGGTGGAAATTTCATTTTTAACTTTTTGCTATTCTCCTGTAAACAAACAAAAAAATCCCACACACTTACACTCATGCATTTTAGACTACTCCTAATCCTTTTTTAAATATTAGATATAAATATATAGCCTTGACTGGGCTGTATTTTTCTCAGATATTTTACAAAAACAAGTCTTTAAGGTCATTTAATTTTAAATACAATTCTGAAAATTAACTGTATTAACTATTGTCTAGAGGAAATCAAGTATTGCTTTCTTCTAAAAGTATACCATTTTCATTTATTATTTAAAATTATACAATTGGATGTGATACTAGCCAATTGTCTCAGAACACTGTAACTGATGTCATAAAATTGTTGACTTATATATATATATTAACACTAAAGATTGTCCATAATATTTGCCAAAAGAACCAAGAAAATTTACCAAAGGCATTCTGAGACCCTTTAACTGTGCAAAAAAAAAAAGTGTTTAAAGAAAACATAAAATTTCCACTTACTCTTTCTCCAATTTTTCTCAATGATAACATCTGACATAACCATGACATACCATCATATCCAGGAAACTGGAGTTGGTATAATACTATTAGGTAAACTACAGATCTTATTTGAAGTTCTGAGTTTTTACTGAATCTTTTTAAGCTGAATTCCCTTCTGTTTGTGGTGTGTATAGGTTCTTTGAAATTTTATCACAAGTGCACATTTCTTTCATCAACAACTCTAAGTATATAGGTCTTACATACACGAGAAAAAATTCCTTTCTTCTATACTTTAATAGTCACATGTTTTTTCCTACCCTTATCCCAAACTCCTGATGACCTACTCTTCATCACAACAATTTTGTCATGTTAACAATGTTATATAATATTTATTAAAGGACCAAGAATATTTACAAGTGTTACAGATGGCCTTCCAAATTAAAAATAATTTAGTGTCTTAGCTTATGAGAAATGGAGCCATTGATGAGTGAAATTTTAAAAGAGGAAGAGTAAGTAAATGTGATACACAGAAATTTTGAAATTACCTTGGTTGTAGAGCTGTCACTAGTAAAAAGTCGTGAGCTTCTTCGAGGCAGTGCATTTGGGGGAGATGTTATAGTAGGGCTCAATACCTGAGGTGTTGTACTAAAAAAAATATAAAGTATCATTTATTTAACTCATGTATACAAAAACTTGACTCATGACTATTACTACTATTTCAATTCAAGTATATTTAAAAATATGCTTTGATCATGTCTACACTCTAAAGTTGATGAGTTTGGTCAGAATTTAAAATCTATTGTGTTACCAAAAAAAAAAAAAAAAAAAGATTATAGCACAGATCTTTACCTGAAATTGCCAATTTGAACTTAAAACCATTTAAATAAAAATTCTGGATCAATAAATGCCAAACTCATCTGTAAAACAATTATCATTAGTCCTCATTTGAAACTACTGCAAGTCAGAGAAAAAGGAAGTCAGGTGAATATGGCTAGTGAAAATGTAGGGTATTTGCCAACAAATACCACTAGAACAAATGATACTTGATAAATTATTTCACTGTAAATTCAAACAAGTCACTTCAAGGTTTATTCTGTATAGAATTAAAGAATTTTAATAATCACTTGATGACATATTTTAAAGGCAAACCTTAAGATACAAGAATTTTTTGAAAGCAAGTAAAACTAAAATAACCTAAGTGAGAGTGGGTAAGTCTATGGACGAAACTGTTTCACAGTTTATACAGTTTATGGGAAATTCTACTACTTAAAATTTGAGTTTGGGTCAAAGAGGCTTCTGAAAATAAAAGAGATGCCAACCAGTGAATAAAGAATGCATGATCTGTCCTTAATCCTTTCAAAAGACAGAGTAGCAAGGTAGGGATTTCAGCAAGTCCCTCTGACTTGACCTATTACTCCTTGCTTCAACACATGCATAGCTTCTCCCATTAGTTCTGTCCCTTATCAGAGGGGTACAACTGTTACACTGACACATCATAATAATTTTCTAAGTTCACTCTTGGTTTTGTACACTCTGTAGATTTGGATAAATGTGTAATGTCATGTGACCCATGGTATCAACAAGTTTTTTTAAAATTTTTTTATTTTTACTTATTTATTTTTTTTTAATGATTCATTTATTCATGTGTACAAGCACTGGGGTACAGGCCAGAGATGCGGGGAGGTGAGAGAGTCCACCAGACAGCAGTGGGCAGAACAGGCAGATGGACCGAAACACACTGCTGAGGGGAGCAGCGGGCAAGGCAGGAGAGGTCTGCTGCACCATGTGGGTCACCTCCCCAGCTGGCAGCAGGGATCGAACTCATGCTGCAGTGGCTGCAGTTTGCTTCATAGTGCGTTGCTTAACCCACTGCGCCACCAGGGAGGGCCCTCAACAAGGTATTTTCATTGCCCTAAAAGTCCTCTGTGCTTTGCCTATTCATTCCTCCCCTTTCAGTCCCTGGTAGCAACCAATGATCTTTATACTGTCTCTAGTTTTACCTTTTCCAGAACCCAATTCATTTTTAAAGTATAATATCCTTTATTTGGTAGGAATGACTATGTGTCATTTATAATAAAAATGTGTATTACATTTAGTCAATAAGCTCTAATATGAAAAACAGTCTTGCCTGAGAAGTGGAAGGTAATAAATTTTTATAGAAAGCAGTTTATAGTGAGGTCAATTGGGAAAAGATGATGAGATTGTTTTAACAAAGATTATATGAAGGTAACATAAATGTTGTGGGAGTTAAAGTGGAAAAAAAAAGTTGGGTTCTGAGACTGAAAGGTTAACAAACTGTAATTTTCATTAGGGATCTATTAGCTCCACCCAATGGAAGAAAAAAATGCCCAGTTTGACAGGCAACAGAAAAATGGAACAGGATACTGAATGAGCTTAAAATGTGGTTCTCGCATATAAAATATATATCCTTTTAACTTACATCACTGTGTAACTCTAGGAGTTTGACAATGAAAAAAGTGTGTTCCATAATCAGACTATGGAGGTTTGAAATCAGGCTCGACTACTTAATTGCCCTGTATGATTTTGTATTAATTATATTACTTTTTTAAAAAAGCTTTTTTATATAGCATTATTTTATGACTTTGTAATAAAATATAAAATGTCCTAGAAGCCTTGGAAAGATTGTAGTAATGATTTTTAGAGGATAATACATGTGAAGAATATTATGACAAATTTTCTGGGTGGTTTAGCTAAGAATACTATATTCTTCTACTTTATCTAAAACACAACTTGCTAAATAAAAAACAGACTACTGCTATCAATTATGATGATATACCATGGACCAGATTTATTCTCCATCTTAAGTAACGATAATACCAAACAAAATACGTGAAACAGTGTTTTTCAGACACTGAACATCAGATAGTACATGCCTAAAGGATACTTAAGATGTAGTGCGAGAAAAGAGAATGCAAATAGAGTGCAGTGATCTCCCTGTGTTAAGGGGAAAATGTTAAGAACTCAAGGAAGCTAAAGTAGCTAGAATTTGGAAGCCTGGGTACTGGAAAGGAGAAAGCTACAAAAATGGGCACTTCTAAGATCTGTCAGTCTCCTTCGAGTCTTCCATTAAAAATCTATCACTGTAAGTATTGGTGATTAAGTGTTACATAATAAAAAAGATCTGTCTGGTCTTTGTCCTGGGTTGGGGTTTTGGGCAAAGTGTATTAGTCTGACCTCCTCCAGGAAGGGGAGGGTGCTGGAGACTGAGTTCAGTCATGTGGCTGATACAATCTATCACTGTATCTATGTATGGAAACTCCAATAAACACTGAACATTAAAGTTTGGTTGAGCTTTCTGATTGGATTCTAGAAGGACAGGACTCAGCAAATTAACTTTAGAGAACCCTATGGTTTTCATTTGTCTTATCCTGCTTGTAACCTTTATAATAAAACTATAATTTTTTAAAAAAAATTTTTGTGTAGACCAGAGGTGCACAGAGGGAGTGAGAAGATTCACCAGAGACAGAGTATGGAGCGAACAGGTGGATTTGCTGAAATATACTGCTAAGGGAAGCAGCGGGGGAGACAGGAAAGGTCTGCTGTGCCATATGTGGCTTAGCTCCCTGGCTTGGATCAAACTCAGGCCAAAGTGGTAATAGTGCTGAGTCTTAAACCCTAGGTCACCAGGGAGGCCTCCTATAATACAACTATAATTGTAAGAATAGCACATCCTGTATTTTATGAGTTGTCCTATAAATTATTAAACCTAAGGGAAACCCTGAAATTTGTAGTTAGTTCGTCAGAAGTGCAGGTGGGCTGGGGAATCTCTGAACTTGCAACTGGTAAGTCAATAGACTTGATGACAGTCTTGCTGGGCCTTAGTCTGGGTAATCCACATCAAAATTGCATGACAGTACTGCAATAAGGAAAGTAGCTGAATTAGGGGAAAAAACTACTAGAAAGGAGCAGGTGGAACAAATCTTGTCATTCTCCCTGAATTGGGAATAGTACATATTTTCTAAAGCCACATTGAAGAAACATAATACTGAACAGGACACAGAGTGCTCAAAGAGTACTGATTCAATAGCGGGGCAAAATTAGTTTAGGCTAAAGACTGTTCTTACTACATCTAACAAAAATAAGACTTACGTACCCAACAGCATACCAGAACAAAACTTAAAAATCTTTAAAAATACAAATGTTGGACCTCGTTGGTGTTGCAAGGGGTTAAGTTGCAGCACTATGAAGCTATCTGCAGCTACTATAGCAGGAGTTTGATCCCTGGCCAGGGAGCTGACCCACACGGTGCTCCAGACCCCTTCTGTCTCACCTGCTGCTCCCCTCAGCAGTGTATTTCAGTCAGTCTGCTTATACTGTTTCCCACTGCCTCTGGTAACTCCTCTCCCCCTCCCCACACCTCTGGCCTGTACCCCAGTTCTTATATGCATAAATCAATAAATCTTTAAAAAAAAATACCAGGCATAAAAGGCCGGGAAATATAACCTATACTGTAGAGAAAAATCAATCATTAAAAAACAGATCAAAACACGATACAGGTAAGACAGTAGGTAAAATCATTAAAAGAGCTATTATAAATATATTCTATATATTCAAAAAGATAGAAGAAAGTCTGGAAATACTACTAACCAAATAAAATCTCTAGAGATGAAAAAAATGGTGAGATTATACATATATTTTGAATGGGCTTAAAGGCAGACACTATAGAAGAAAAGATTAAAGGACATGACAATAAACACTATCCTAAATAAAACAGAGAAGATCAGAAACAAAAATGAATAGACTCTTAATGAACTGTGAGACAACTTTAAACAGTTGAATGTACATGTACTTACAGTCCCAGAAGGAGAGAGGGGGAAATGAACAGAAAAAATATTTGAAGAAATAATGGCCAAAAATTTGCTAACTTCCATGAAAAGTATACCTTCCCAGATCCAAGAAGCTCAGTGAGTCTGAAGCCAAAAAAAAAAAAAAAAAAGCTACACTAGATACACTAGAACTCATCATAATCAAATGGCTTAAAATCAGTGATGAAGAGAAAAATCATAAAAATCACCAGAAAAAAAAGAGACAGATTATATATAGAAGAACAACAATGAGAATATTTTGGACTTCTATCAGAAATAATGTAAGCTAGAACACAGTAGAACAACACCTTTGTGGATTAAAAACTGGTAGCTGGAATTCTATAGCCAATGAAAATATCTTTCAAAAACAAAGAAGTGAAACAAAATTTCTTTTGGGCCTCTGTGATGGCACAAGGGGTTGTCACAGAACTAAGAATGCAGCATGAGTTCGATCCCCAGCCAGGGAGGTGACCCACATGGCGCACAGACCTCTCTTGCCTTGCCCACTGCTCCCCTCAGCAGTGTATCTCAGTAGATCTGCCTGTTCTACTCCCCACTCTGGTCTCCTGCCACCCCTTGTCCTCCCTCCCCAGCACCTCTGGCCTGCACCCCAGCTCTTGTTATGTATTTTAAAAAAAAAAATCTTAAAAAATTCATGACCAGCAGACCTGAATTACTAAATATTACAAAATTACAAATATTACAAAAAAGCCCTTTGAGATGAAGGAAAAGAGTACCAAACTGAAATATGATCTACAGAAGAAATAAAAAGCACACAAAATGGAAGTTATTTGGTTAAGTACAAGGCAGACTTCTTTTCTTATTAAAAAAAATCTCTATAGGGCCTCCCTGGTGGCACAAGGGTTTGAGTGCTGCACTTGGGGCTTCCACAGCCACTGTAGTGCAAGTTGGATCCCCAGCCAGGGAGGGAACCCACATTGTGCAACAGACTTCTCCTGCCTTGCCGCGCTGCTCCCTTCAGCGGTGTATTTCGGTGGATCTGCCTGGTCTTCTCCCTACTCTGTCTCTAGTGAATCCCCCCTGCCTCCACTGCCCGCACCTCTGGCCTGTGCCCGGCTCTTGTATGCATAAATAAAACCAAACCTCTATAAAAGATAAGGCAGATACATTACCATGCAGTATGGTTTATAACATGTAGAATATATGACAAAAGCAGAAAGAATGGGAGAGGAGCATGAAAGTATACTGATTTTAAACCATACAAGACATGGTATATATAACATTATTTGACAGTAGACTTTGATAAGTTAAAATATATTCTATAAGTTCTAAAACACCTATGTTACAGGTTGAATTATGTCACTCAAAAAGATGTATTGATACCCTAACCCCCAAGTATCCATGAATTTTGCCTTATGTGGAAATAGGAACTTTATAAATGTTAAGATCAAGTTAAGATGCAGATATTAGGGTAGCCCCTAATTCAATAGCTGATCAAAGACCGATCAAAATGATTAAATTAGATCCCTTCTAAGAAGCGGGAAATTCAGATTCAGAGATACAACGAGTAGATGGCCATGTGGAGATGGAAGGAGATAATGACTTTATGCTGCCACAAACTAAGAAATGACTAGGTCTACCCAGAAGCTGGAAAGACAAGCAAGGAAACCTAGAGATTTTAGTGGGAATACAGTTCTATTAACACCTTGATTCTGGATTACAGAACTATAAATGAATAAATTTCTATTGTTCCAACCCACCCACCAATTTGTGGCATTTTAAGACATTTGTAGGAAAACAAGACAATAAAGGGGATTAAGTGAAAGCAAAATACAAATGACAAAAAATTATTAATTGCTGATGCTTACTAGTTAGTATATTTGTTTAGTTAATTTGCTAAATTAGGTTTGCATTTCTTTAGGATTAGCATATACTCAGTCTATATATAATGTTGCTCTGCAAGAGGTCTCAGGGCCCTTCTCTGAACTGAGACCTAGGCATTACTGTCACTTGTCTGCTAGCTGGCACTCATAAGATTGACCAACCTGGCACTTAGAAATCTTGAGAGGCCTTTCTGTAGCTAGAGTAAATGTCATTTGTGTCTGTTTTAAGATTAGCATGGATGTTCGGCATTTTGGATGGAGATTATCATTGAATCTCAACACCATGTCTTTTGGAAATGGACTCATTATTTGAAGATTTATTTGAAGATTCTATAATCTTTTTATAGAAATGTGAAATAGGGGGAGGTGTGAATAAAACCTGTCTGTACTTGACCACTGGAGATGGTAATGGGTTTGAGAAGAAAATTCTTTTGGAGGAGTTCAGGATACCTTGTTTAAGTAAGTTCATAAGGTAATAAAGTATACCAAAAAGATTTTTTAACTCTTATTGATTTGCATATAATATCCAACTAAAAATTATACTAGTGGTTTCAGTAAGTTAAAATTTTCAAAATTGACATATTCAATGAAAAGGACAATAACAAAAAATAGACATTCTACATTTTAAGTTTTTTCTAGCATTCTCAGAAGTCAAAACCTGCCTAAACTGTAAAGTATAAAGACTCATGTTTTATAGCCAAGAAAAGCTAAACAATACCAATAATTGTATCACAATAAATACCTTGTTTGTGGGCCAGAACTTTGCGTTTGTGCAACAAGAATTGGAGTTACCTCTCTACTATTTCCACTCTGTGAAAAGACAGACTTCGTTCCAGTTTGACCGATTCTAGCAACAGACTGGAAAACATAAAAAGTCTAAGGTTTGTGAATTATAAATTAAACTGTAAATTACAGAGACCATGATGCTCCCAACTATATTTTCTTAAAACAAGATTTCATAATGCATACTGCCATCTGAAAACACAAATTTTGCCATTATTATTAACCATAAATGTTACATAGGTAAGAACATCAGTCTATTTCTTCATTTTAACTTGAGTATTGTTATCTTTATATTCCCCTTTTATCTTAGTTTCCAAGGAAAGGCTCAAAAATTTTGAAAGTTATTTATTACAGGGGCCTCCCTGTTGCCTCAGGGGTTAAAGTCTCAGCACTATCAAGCTACTGCCAGCCACTGTGGCATGAGCTTGATCCCTGGCCAGGTGCTAACACTCATGGCACAGCAAACCTTTCCTGCCTCACCCGCTGCTCCCCTCAGAAGGGTATTTCAGTAGAGCCGCCTGTTCTGCTTCCCACTCTATCTCTGGTGAAACACCTCACCCCTTGCACCTCTGACCTACACCTCAGTTTTTGCATGCATAAATAAATAAATAACTCTTGTTTTAAAAAGTCATTTATTACATATCTTTTCCAGCTGGGGCTAAGTATAAAGAATTTAAAGAGCAACATTATCAAGATTTATAATCTAACCTATAGATTCCATTAAAAAAGTAAACAAACAGTAATACAGTAAGATTTTCTATTCCCCCTTTTTAACATTAGTAAAAACAGTCTTATAGTAGAGTTCAGAGGAGCAGAATTTCTAAAAATCATCTGATTACTTTCCAAATTCTGAAAATATTACTCGAGAATTAACACTTTTTTCTTGTGTAGTCAATCTTTCATTAATTGATTTCTGCTCCTTTGGAGGAAAAGAAAAGTCTTTTTTTTAAAAAAAATATTTATTTATTTATGCATACAAAAACTGCAGTAGGCCAGAGGGGTGTGTGTATGTAGGGGTGGCGGGTGAGAGGATTCACCAGACACAGAGTGGGGAGCAGAACAATCAGAGAGACTGAGATACACTGCTGCAGGGAGCAGCGGGCGAGGCAGGAGAGGTCTGCTGTGCCATGTGGCTCCCTGGCTGGGGATCGAACTTGTGTTGCAGTAGCTGCGGCTGCTTCTTAGTGCGGTGCTTAACTTCTTGTGCCATAGGAAGGCCCTGGAAAAGAAAAACCTTTGCTTGGCCTTTTTGTCTTCTCTAATTTATCATCTTAATTCTACTTATTTTTATCACTTAGCTTCTTCATAAAGTGATTTATGATTATTTTGTCAATGGGTATTTTAAATTCTTTTACTACCAGATAATTTTCTTCAAAACTTATTGTTACTTTGCTAGCTACTGTATATAACCAAATAGCACAAGTAATTACTGATTATAAATAATCACTAATACCATCTTTTCACCAGACATGAAGCCTTATTTTGGCTTCCCTGCATTACACATCATTGACCATCCCTCCTTTTTGAAAGGTTACATAACTTCCCAAATAGTATAGAATCTCAATTATTTGTCATACCACACTTGCTGGTCCTACTTCCTTCACTGTTTTTAAACTAAGTATACCTGTTTCTTAGCTACTCTTTCTTTCCCTAGGAGAGCCTGGCCATTTTAAAGGCTCTATTATTTCTATCACTAGACTAAATTCTTTCCTTTATGACTATTCACTGAATAGTTTCACCAAATCTACCATCACCTAAAATAAAACTTTATAATCCCTTCACTTTCTTCCCTAACTGTGTACCCAAGGAATAAAATATAAAATCACTTCCAGCCTTCTAAACGAAGAACTATATATACCACACTCACTACTTGGTTTATTTATTTTAAGTTAATACTCCATGCAGACTTACAAGTCTTTAGCTTTTCACTTAGGCTTCTACTGCCATAGGTCTATATAAAAAGAGTCTAGTAAAACTTGTTGCAGTGAATTTAAAAATTATATTTAAAAATTTTTCTATGTCTTATTGTAAGTAAGGAAAGAAGAGAACAGAAGTAGAAGTTGCTTTTATTATTGGGCACTGAAATCATGTACCTATCCTGTCTAATTGTCCTTGATTGCTCTTCTGGTTTGGGCCTTATTTTGCCTGGCATGCTAACTGCAATAAACTAATTTCCACAATTATATATCATCCCCATAATAATAGCAGGCAGTTAGCAACTTTTAAAATCATACTTAAAATAACCCATTTATTAATTACTTTGCAATCCCCGTTTACCACTCTTGTAGTTATTAAAAAAGGAAATTATTAAAAAGGAACTATTAAAAAAAGAAATTTTGCAAACTCTCAGGAAATTGAAGCGTGAAAGAGTAAAACAACAAGAAACATGTCTCTAGGCAGGTAAAGAGATATATCAGTCATGCACATACTAGTATGTCATATTTAGCTCCCATTTTTTAGACATTTGGTAAGCACAGCATCAGGCATTTTCTATCTATAACCTAATTAATTCTCACAGAAGGTATGCTGTACCAGAGATATGCTTTAAATAAATGGCACTTTGAGCCCTACTGCTATAGTTCTGTATAAAAGAACATTATAAAAGTTTCTCATAAAACTTGTTGCAATATTTATAAGGATACTGTAAAACATTTTTACTTTGCTATACATTTAGTACAAATTTACCATACGTCTATGAGGATCTACCATAAAAATTTTATAAGAAATAGCTGGTTTTATATGAGTCAACTTTTTACAGTTATTAGTAGTAAAATTAAATATAGTGGTGGGAACAAGTAAAAATGATTGCATGCACAATTTCTGTAAAATTGAAAGTGAAAGAAATAATCTTAGACTTGTTTTACTAAAAGGCAACTTAAGGTAAAAAACTGAATATTTATTTAGCTATAGTAAATTAACTTATTTTTAATAACATTAAAAATAGATTTATCTTACATGTCAAAAGAATAACTGTATTTGTGTCTCCTACTAAATTCAGGAGGCTCCACAATGATTACCTTCATTTACATTTAAAACAACTGCTCTAAGACACTAGCAATTATATAGTTAGATTTCTCTCTGAAATGACCTTTACTGGAATTTTAAACAACTTTCTTTCAGGAATTCCAAAACTGTATTTTACATGGAAAAATACCTTTTTTGAAGGGGCTCCGGTGGATGGCACGTCAATTACAGAAGATGTATTAGTGTAGTTTTGTAAATAGGATCCATCTCCAGGACTTGGGGTTTCTAATGGCAAAATCCCAAAACTGAGAAGAGGTTGAAATCAAGGTGTCAAAAAGTCATCAAGGCATATATAAAGCAGCAGTATACTTAAATTAGAAGGTCTAAAAGGAAGAGAATGGCAAATCAGTCTTGGGGGCAGTGAGGATTTGAGGGGCAGATTAAAAATAAGCTGTGAATGTAGACTGTTCCAACCCACCATAACCAAAATTAAAAAATAAATCAAACAAGGAACTAAACTGAGCAACAACTACTGATTTCAGAAGATTTATTAGAAATAAAGAGTGGCTTTGTAAAGACTAAGATCCAAACGATCAAATTATTTCAAATTCTTGTAATTTATGGGATTTAGACACTATTAGAAAATGTCTCTAAGACCACACATTCCATCTGTGGATTCAATGAGTTGCAATCTCATGGTTAAGCTACTTTAATAGTTCCCAGCCCCAGGATCAAATTCAGTCTGTTTTAGTACACAATTTTTAATTTTGATTCTTTTCTCTTCCTCTCTCATATATATTATACTATGTCTTCTGGGTTTAGTTCCTGTGTTTACACAGACATAATAATATTGACAAAATACTTCATATTGATAGGTGTTAATTCCTCATCTGTGTTTTGGATAACCACTGCTTTATCATAAGCACTTCCAACATTTCAGGAGGTTCACCGTTATTCATTAATGCACAGTGATAAAAATATCATTGAATGTATACACTAGCTGAGTAAGACATATTTAAGAATTTAAAAATTTTCTCCAATATTTGTAGAAAATTTTTAATAATAGGTATTGTATATTTTTACTGCACTTTCTGGAAACAGGTCTATTATTGATTTATTAAATGGCTCAGTTTCCAGAATGATTTAAAAGTTGCTGTTCGTGTTCATTTATACTATTAATAATTAATTTAAAGATTATTTAATATTACAGTATACTTAAAAGTATCTTTTGTTGTCTTACCTTGGGGTTAATGGGCTAAGAGCAGCTGGTCCTCCTAATAAGCTTCGACCTGTTTTTGGTTTATTCTGAACCTGTTTAGATAATATGGAAGTTCCTGTTCCAAGAGGGCAAGTTTCTGGTGAAATTACAGCTGAATCTATATAAGACACTGAGGAATCTGTATTCAAGGAGTACTTTGAATTGGAAGATTCTAAATTCAGTCTGTTTAATTCCTGAAACAGAAAATTTCTACTATGTCATGTATGATACATTATTTAGCTCAGATAATTCTTTTTCATAAACATAATATACTGAACACTAGAGTATGATATACTTACAATTGTGTCCTGTGGTGTTTCTGTAAGAACTGTCTCAGGCTGTCTGTGAGATAAACTATGACTAGATACTAGTGTTGTGCAAGAGTTGGGCAGACAGTTGCTAAAGTTCTGTAAAGATGTTAATTTAAATGTTTGGTCAGGATCTGGTTTTTCACCTGTGAAAGAAAAAAAGAATGTTTGCCTCTGAGGAAATGAGTTAATTTTTTTTCCCACATATAAATCTGAGGAAGTAGACCTTATCCAGAGTTACTTTATTGAGGTAATACTGATTTATACAATATGATCTAGGGGAATAAGTTTAAACCTTCTCAGATGTTACCACACTCCCACTCCTTCCCCAAAAAAGTACCCATTTATCCAGAGTTTTAAACTGCTTCTGTCTCTTTTAGCTAGTCAAATTTATCTCTCCCAAACGCATCCATCAATTTATTGTAAGATAAAGTTGTAAATTTAGGAAATAAACTAAATTGCAATGACACGGATTTTAAATACAATAAATCACAGGAAAATGCAGATTTCTGTATTTGTTTAAAGTAGAAAGCAACAACAACAACAAAAAGTAGAAAGCCACTAAATCTTATTTTGTTCAGGGAAAGTAGTGAAGATGGAGAGCTGAATCCCAGGAAATATTACAGTATGTTTGTTTTAAGCTTTGCATATATATATATAGCTACAAATGTTTTAAAATGATTCCTCATGCATTCTAGAATATATACACTGAGACAATATACACTGAGACAATCTCTCCCCAAATTGTCCAGGTTTTATTTATGAACAGTCGAGCTACAACCAGTCTATTAATTTCTTTTCTCATCCAGAAAGCTACTTTGGCTAGTGTTATACTCACAATACAACTCATTCCAGAGGACCAAAAAAATAAAGACTATTATTCCTGAAACGTATATTTCTAACTTATTTCTCATTCTCATTTTTAGCTGCCATTTGGAAAATTATTTTTCTTTTGGATAATTTATATCACTCTCCAAAAATTAAGGGGGAAGGAAAGAAGAGGAAATGGGGGAACCCTTTCCCAGCCACCTCTACAAACCTACCTATTTCACATAATGATTCAAAGGGGGACCAGAGGAAAGGATTTAAACTAAGGCTCTTTTGGTAACATTCTGATCCTTTGGCAAGCCGATCTGTCTTGCTGTAAAGACAAACAAATATATTAGACAAACTACAAAACCCCAACATTTATTATAAAGAAATTTTTGGTATAGAAACCTAGATAGATGTTACATAAGCTCTAAGAGTACCTTCCTCAATGCTTCTCTGTATCACTAATCTCTACTTATGATCCTCTAATCAATATTATTTTGAGTGGTTCAAATCAAAAGTCAAGTGAAAGCAAACAGAACATGAACTGAATGAAATGCTAACAAATCATCATCTCTTTTTCAACATTATAATTGCTTTCAATTTCCTGTCCAATACTAGAATCACTGAAGCAACTATGGAAAACATGCAAATGTTTTAGTGTATTTCTCAATTTTTAATATAATAGCCCAGGAGCAATTGCAAAAATGGCTCAAATGTAAGTGACTCAGATGCCTTAACTATAACATATTTAAATGATCAGATTTTTTTAAAAAAAGCTAAGAAATTTAGTTCTTTCTGAATCAACTGTACAATGGCTTACATTTAGAATGTAGACCTCTCTGATATCATATATACTTGGGACAATCTGGAAATTATTAGTGTAGCATAGTTGCCTCCCTAATTTAAACATGATAAGGAAGATGGAGCTGAGGATTAGTGAGACTTATTGGCACTTTCAGGTAAAAAAAAAAATATATATTAATAACCTGGTAAGATTGAAATTTTTCAATATTTATGAAGAAAAATTAAAATATAGCATTTCTTCTAAAAATGCTAAGATTTTATAAAGAAATAGATGGCATTTTTAAAAAATAAAAGATATATTTTATTTATGCATAGAAGAACTGGGGATGAGAGGATTCACCAGAGACAGAATGGGGAGCATAACAGGTAGAGTTACTAAAAAACACTGCTAAGGGGAGCAGTGGGTGAGACAGGAGAGGTCTGCTGTGCCATATATGGGTTAACTCCCAAGCTGGAGATAGAACTCGGGCCACAGGAGATAGTGTGATAGCACTGACACTTAACCCCTACTCTGAGAAACAGATGGCATTTAACCAAAACTTTCAAAGAAGCCCTCAAATAAAACTATTAGCAAAAATATATAATAAATTTATGTTAGCTTTAGTGTAACCTCAGAGCTGTAACAAAGACCCTTTTGGGGATCTATGTGTTGGTTTGCCTTGCTTCTAAATTTTGTGAGGAAAAACTAGAGATGATATATAAAGAAAGTAACAAGAAACAAGAGAATATCACCAGTTAAAGGACGGCTCCCCACACTGGCCTAATTTGAGCCAATAACACATAAACATAGAGGGAAGCATGAGAAGACAGACTTTCAGAATATGTACCTAAGTTTTATAAAGGTAGATACTAAAAATTGTTAAGATAAAATTTCTTAAAGGAAAAATAATTTGCTATGAGAATAATGTAATCATTTACAATGGATAGTGGGGTGACTTAAAAAGGAAACAAAGACAAGACAGAAAAAGATCATTTTCTGAAAATAGTTAGGAGTGGGAAGTGGCAAATCAACACTTAGGAACTTCTAACTTTATGTCAGGAAAAAAACACAGTGAAATCTCAATGTGTAAGATTAACCTAAGCATCAAACAATTCTGTTTCTCTCCAAAACTAGTGCATGTTATAGAGCCCTCATCTCTTAAATTGGAGTGCCTACTTATTTATCTTTTGTGTTTTTTCTTGCAACTGATTTCACATTTTCTGAGGACAGGAAACTAGATCTTTCTCATTTTTATATTTTCCTTTCTGTTTTCAAGTAGACTTGTCTCCTTGCTTTGCTGGTACCACATCGACACTTATTAATAAATAATAATTTTTAAAGCGATACTGATTGATCCATACAAATTATGTGGCCAGAATGGACAGATTTTGACAAAGATAAGATACCGTGTAAGTGTAAGCGGTGGTCTTTTCTGCTGAAAATCCTCTTCTCCAGCAGTATTTCAATTATATTTTCTTTTCATTTTTAGTAAAAGAAATATTTTCTAAGCTATAACTGATTAAAAGAAATGATTGAACAGAGAGATAAAAGGGGGAAAATTTAAGAAAATGAAAATGCTTAATGTGCTCCAACTTTACTAAAACCCAGAAAGGAGTTTTCTAAAGAATTAGGGTAAAAAAATTGTTTGGCTAGTATGGGTTAAGAATAGATTAATCTAAAAAGCCAAACCTAAAATCAATTGTGTCCTGAACATACAGATTTTATGTTATAGTAGACAAAAACACCAATCAAGTGTTTATATAAAAATACTGAAGATAGATAAGCTAAGAAGCCTTAGCTATAAAACTACAACATCATATACGTGGCTCTAGATTACTGGGTGCAATTTTGTTTTTTAGACAGGCATATGATGATGGCTAGTCCAGAGGGCTGGCAGCACTGCAGTGACCACATTGGTGGTTGGGAAGCTGTTCTGGGTGGTAGGGATAAGGTGGGCAAGGGTGGCCCAATCACTAAGGAGGTCATCCAGGAGCTATGGGACATGGTGGAGATGCTAAGCAGAAGGAGGAACTCCTGGAGATGAGACACCACTGCCAAGAAGCACGGGACCTAAAGTAAGCATACTGCTCACCAGGCACTGAATTGCATGGATGAATAAAAAAATTTCACTGGTTTCTGCTCTTAAGTTTGTTATTACCTTCTATCTATTTGCTTTGGTTTACTTTGCTCTTAGTTTCTTATAGTGGGAGGTTAAATTACCAATTTTAGGCTATTCTCTTACTACAAATATTTTGAGCTATTAATTTCCCTGTACGAATATATCACCTTTTAACATATTCTATTTTCTTTTTCATCAAGTTCAGTATAACTTTAAAATTTCCTGAAAGACCTCCTCTTGGACACATGAGTTAAGAATGTGTTGTTTAATTTCCAAGTATTTAGATATTTCCCTATACATGCATGGCTTTTTATAATCTAATTCTTTTAACCAAACAGTAGTATTTATTTTTTTTTCCAAACAGTAGTATTTATAAAAATTATTTTATTTACTTATGCATACAAGAACTGTGTAGGCTAGACGTGTGGGACATGGGGGTGAAAGGATTCACCAGAGACAGAGTGTGGAGAAGAACAGGCAAATCTACTGAAATACACTGCTAAGGGGAACAATGAGTGAGACAGGAGGTCTGCTGCCCCAGGTGGGTTAGCTCCTCGCCCAGGGATTGAACTCAACCTTAATAGCACTGCGATTTTAACCCCTGCGCCACTAGGGAAGCCCACAAAGAGTAATATTTATATTACTTCAGTTTAGACAACAATCTAAAGTGAAAGGCTATAATGCTTTTTTTTCCTCTCTTTTTTTAAAAGATTTATTTATTTAATGCATACAAGAGCTGGGGTACAGGCCAGAGTCCAGGGCAGTGAGAGGATTCACCAGAGACAGAGTGGGGAGCAGAACAGGCAGATTGACTGAAACACAGTGCTGAGGGGAGCAGCAGGCAAGGCAGGAGAGGTCTGCTGCGCCATGTGGTTTCCCTGCCTGGCCAGCAGCAGGGATCAAACTTGTGCTGCAGTGGCTGCAGTTTGCTTCATAGTGCGGTGCTTAACCCACTGCGCCACCAGGGAGGCCCTATAATATAATGCTTTTTAAGAATTAATGTTTCTACAACATTCCACTCTTAGAAAATTTTGGCAACTTTGTTCACAAATCTCTCACCCCTCACTTTTTATAAATCATTCTTTTCAAGCAATTTATAGTCCTGGGACATCTTTTCCTTCGGAATTACTCTATAGATATGAGATGTCAACTTTCATTTTTTCTTTCAGGTCCTTTCTAGTTATTATCTAACCCCTCCTTAATCAGGGAGAAATGACTGCTCAAATTTTACATCATTTTTGCCGTGGTCATAAAAACTTTTGCTTATTACTTGTGTATCCTCCTCTGGTTATGAAACTTGGAGGATATAAAACTAGGAATCATTTACCTTTATACCCCCAGTGCCAAGTACTATGTTCTAGCCACAATGGAGGATGAATCTTAAAGTTTCTTGAGTAAATGATAAGATGAATTCATTGCTGATGAACTAAATTCATTATTCCAGCTCTTTTAAGATAAATGAAGATACTGATATTCTAGCCTTACGTATTCTTTATCTTAAAAAGAATGGTATTATTTAAAAATGAGCCCCAAAATTCAGCCAAATAATTCATTCTGTTCAAAAGACATTTTCTAAGTTCTTTTTTTAAAACTACCATGCAAACTAGCCTCAATTTATCTCAAAAACATGTTATCCTAATTCTTTAAATGAGCAATTTCAACCATTTCTTCTAAGATAAGCAACAGATGACATTTATACTTAAGATGCACCCCAGCCCATGGGTGGTTTATAAACAATCCTGCTCTCCTAATTATACCTCCACCTTCTATGCCCCAACTCAATAAAAATCAGCGACTACAGCGTTAACTTTGAATTCCCTCTCATTTGCTTTTAAAAATTTTAACTTAAATAACTTTTAAAATTACTTACAAACCAGTATTATTTCAACTACCACTATAGGAGATTTCTTATAATACACCTCAAAATCACTATGAAATACCAGATGAGAATAGATATTCTTTGTTACAGAAACTTGCCTTTAAGACTTTCTATGAAGCACTGTTTCTATGAAGTGATAATTATTATTAGAGAAAAAATAACTTCACTCTTTTTTTTGGTTTGTTTTCCTCACTGGATCAAAAGAAGATACTCTCTCCTCACCCAGGGTAAAAAAAACCAATACGCACACTCAGTTGTTAGGTGGTGCTACTGATGTTATTCTCGTTAAGGCAAAGTGGATAGTAAAAAAAAAAAAGATCTATGTCTCTACTATTTTACGGGTTTAACAGGGTCATGGAACTTGTGTATGACTGAGCTAAGTGCTATTTGAAAGACACTGGTCAACACAGACTTTCTAAACCACAAAGCATTCTAGCACTGGACAGAATTTTCTAATCATTCTTACTTACCAATAAACATGTCCCAATAATGAAAGAGTAAAGCAAGCCGAATCACCAAACTCAGTGACAATATCATCATGGCTTTTCTGCTTATTAAAAACTCCACCAGATAAGATCTGTTCCCCTTCCGCAAGCCTTTAAAGTAAATTTACAGATTAAGAAATGCAGAGACATTTCTCATACCAATGTACCTTTTACTATGGAGGCAGATAAAGTAAAAAGTTCATGGTACCTTTATAATTGCAGTAAACATGTATTTAGACTCTCTTGGAAGGCTGGGAATTTATGACCTTAGGTTTCCAGTCTTGCCTTTAAAACTAGAACCACTTAAACTTGGTCTCTGAATGTACAAAATTAGTCTGAGCAACATCTATAAAGCTCATGCCAACAGAAATGGAAGATCATTATACTGGGAAAAAAATAGACACATGCTTCTTTATTACCAGACATGTTGGTCCTTCTTACTTCAGTAATTCTTTAAATTGCAAGCAAAGTAAGCAATATACATTTGATTAAAAATTGCATACTTAATAGGCACAGTCATTTTAAGTTTATAAATAAAACTTAAATAGCACTTCATCTCTTTTTAGTTGTCAATTTCCCTTCTTTTTTAATAGAGAAACTAACAAATGTCTCCAAAAGAAAAAAAATGCCTGATTTCATTATATGTTTTTAATATATTCGAGTTGGTTATGGTTTGTATTTTAAAGTTTTTGATTAAAAACAAATCATTCTAAAACTCTCAAGTAAGTTAACGTAGCATATCCTACATATAAGAGGTGCTATCTGTAGCTCTTTTACTATGAGTTGGACTTTTTTTTAAAAGATTTTATTTATTTATGCATACAAGAGCTGGGGTACAGGCCAGAGTCCAGGATGGTGACAGAATTCACTAGAGACAGAGCCAGGAACAGAACAGGCAGACTGACTGAAACACACTGCCAAGGGCAGTAGTGGGTGAGGCAGGAGAGGTCTACTAAGCCATGTGGGTCCCCTCCGTGGCCGGAGGCAGGGATCGAACTCGTGCCTGCATGGCTGTAGTTTGCTTCACAGTGTGTTGCTTAACCCACTGCACCACCAGGGAGGCCCCTATGAGTTGAACTTTTAAAAAAAAACCTATAAATATCTGTAAGTGGGTTAAGAAAGTCTAACATAAGAATTGACTTAAAGCAGCAAATTAAATAAGAAAGTTGATTTTTAAGAATTTAACAATACTTGGAGTAGAAATATTCAGAATGTCTCAAATCTTAAGCTTTATTTTTAGCTAGCTTTAATTAAAAAGTCATCAATTAGACACTGGACAAATAAAATTTTGAGATTGATTTATAGCTTATTGTAAACCTGCAAACTAAATAAGTATAAAAGTTTTTTACAATTATCTGTGTAGTCACTATTACCATTATTCCATTTCTAACCACAGAGAAAAGAGTGTAACAGAACATCACCTGTATCTCTTATGTGCCTCCAGATTCAGAATAGGAATAAACTGATTTGGTTTAATTATTACAGTCAAAAGAAGTGTTTTCCTGAATCTGATCTCTCACTTCAAAGGAGTAAGATAGTGGTTCTCAAATAGAACGATCATGTAAGGTAAATAACTACACAATTACCCATTACAAGGTAGCATTAATCTCACGTTAACTAGTAAGGTTTTTCAGTCTTATTCCAATTGATCTAACAATAAAAGTGAAGGAAAAGAAGTAAAACTTGGGATCACTTTAGAAATTATAGGAAATATTTGTAACTTTAAATTCCACAGTTATATTCTATTATTCATTAACATGACAATGAAATCCTCTCCATTACAAAAAGTCATAAACAACAATATGAACATTTCAAATGTTAACCAAAAAAGACAAATCCCTACTATCAAAGAGGGGAGAAAGGGAGTTAATGAGTTTAATCCATCAATAGAAAAAAAAATCTACAGTTTTTCTACTAGAAAAAGATTGAAAAACTTACTTGCTGAGATCAACACAACACTTTGCAAGCAGGTATTTGCATTGTGGTGTAGTACAACTGTGTCCTTTCAAGAGTCTATATGCTTTATATGCCTTTCCTGAGCGGTAATAACAGGTTGCCAATAAAAACAAGGCTTCTTCTGAGTGTACTAAGAAGACATAGGAAAAAGACAGTTGGCTACCATTCAGCATGCTGAATGATAATGAATACTTATCTGGCAATAAACAAATTTGACAAAAAACTAGACGTTATTTAATCTAAAACAATCATTTATTAATCATTAATTCAAATTTGAATTAAGGAAAAATACATTACTGATAGGAAAATAAGTTTCCCACATCCTTATCACTTTCTTCCTCAAAGGGACCAGGAGAATAAAAAAATGAAAAATAATAAATGAAGATAAAATAAAATCATGACATTCTCTGTAAATCCTTAAGAAAAGCAAACACACACCCCCATATCTTGAAATACACTACTAGTGTATTTTCATGCAATATTTTTCTTCTGTTGGACTCTCTGGGAGGATGAAATAAAATTTCATTAAAGAAGAAAACTCAATTATCTTCTTTTTTGTGTTTTCAAGTGTTTAAACCAGACAGTCTTGAGGGGTTTCCTTCCACCCATCTCTGTTAAATAAAGTATAAATCTATACCGTGTTCCCTCTAGTTTAGTCTGTGTTGGTCTCTGAAGTGTAAAGTGTGTTTTAGTGTCACTCTAAGCCATGGGACTCTCAGTCTAGTGACCTTAAAGTAATTGTTAACTGTTCCCCTTAGTGGGAGTGAAGCAAGAAACACCTTCTATCACCATCCTGGTGATTTTTGTCTATTCTTTTTTTTTTTTTTAAATACTTATTTATTCATACAAGAACTGGGGTACAGGCCAGAGGCGTGGAGGGTGAGAGGATTCACCAAAGACAGAGTGGGAATGGAACAGGCAGATAGACTAAAATACACTGCTGAGGGGAGCAGTGGGCAAAGCAGGAGAGGTCTGCCATGCCATGTGGGATCTCCCTGGCCTGCGGCAGGGATTGAACTCGTGCTGCAGTGGCTGCGGTTTGCTTCATAGTGCGGTGCTTAACCCACTGCACCACCAGGGAAGGCCCAATTTTTGTCAATTCTTAATGTTTCTATTCCTGTCCTTTTGTGATACATGCCTGGCAAACTCCTACTATCTACTATTTATGTTTGCCATTAATTTACTAGGTACATATGACTAGTAGAAAAGTTCCACTACTGATCCATGCAGGAACACAAAAAATACATCCCCCAAAAGCTTAGCTACAACAATAAAAAAATAAAAATTCTTGGCAATATAGCCAATGGAAGCTTACACAAAGCAGAAAAATTGAATTAAGCACTTAAGTAAAAAGGCAGAACTACTTCTGGTTGGGAAAGTCTACAGATAATATGTATGTCAACACTTTCAAAAATTTATAGATTTATACGGTTATAAGTCAGCAGTGATCAAAATGTGAAAAAAGCATTAATAAAATGCACATAGAAAAATGAAAGAATAGAGTAAAAACTTCGAATAAAAAATTCACTAGAAAGAAGAATGATGGGAGATGGGTCTTTTTAAATATTAAAAGGCAATACGAATTGTAAATAAAAATGGCATGCTATTTTACTAAAAATAAAAACTAGTGGAAGAAAGGAGATTCTGGAGGCAGAGTTAAACATTTAAAAACTAATAAAAACCAAGTAAAATATCATGTAAGCAAAAAAAGGCATTACTTAATAAATATTGAATAAATTGAGTAAGACTATAAATTCTTTAAATGTTTAAAATATACCAGAATCATGTTTATTGTAGTTATAAGAAGACAATTTTCTAACTACTGAAGCAATAAAAGAAATTACAAATGACAAAGATGATGAGTTCAACTATGTAAACAACTTAAATATCAGAATTACAAAAATCAGTAGAATTAAGTTTAAAAAGTAATCTGGGGGCAAGGTAATAAAGATATAGCTCACAGAAATAAGAATAATTGAAAACAGCCACTTGAGAAAATACCCAGAATTCCTCAGTTATAAAAATGCATGACAAAATACTTGCAATTCAAGAAGTCAAAGTACATTAAAATGATTGGACTATGAGAAGAAGTGACACTGTTAGTGACACCCCAGATTATTGTTATCTTTCTTTTGGCTATCAACTGGGTAAAAGATAATTTGTTATAGAACTGATCACATATTTTGAGACTTATAAACCCTATATAACCTGTAATATAGGGTTTATAACCCAAGGAAATGACTCAAAAGAAAAAGAAGTTGTACAGAAATACCTATATTAACAATCTTAAAAAGAGAATTACAATAATTAATGATAGAACACACTTTACCATGCCAGAAGTCTGTGTCAAGTGCTTTAAAAAAAATCACCTCATTTAATTCTTTAATTCTATGAGGCAATTATTACCATCTTTATTTTGAAGATGAGACATCTGAAACACTAAGACCTTAAGTAACTTGCCCAAGATTATACAACTGCATTATTTGTCATGGTTAGGAATTGTACTTAGGCTGCAGACTCTAAATTCATGCTCTTAGCTACAAAATATAGACTGTTCCAATGAAAAATAGGGTGGAAGGGTGGGGGGGGAGTAAATTGGAAACAATTCAATACAGATATGAAAAATAGCATATAAAGGAGCTATACAGATATAAGGTACTCTTTGTGTCAATCATAAAGAAAAAAAATCAAAGTAATGTCTTAAAGGAATCTTCTTATATTTATACATGTGACAGAATTTCATGTATTTCACTCATTTACAATTGGGTAGAAATGAATAGATTACAAACCTTCTGCATACAGTCGTTCCGCAAGAAAAACTGCATCTCGGTAAGCATAGTGGTTTAATGCTTGCCATATAGCAGCCTGCAAGTAGAGAGAAAAGAGCATAAGTATGTAAACTTGGTGTTTCAAGGTTAATTCCTAGCACAGAGTCTGGCATGTAATATTCAAATCAATATCCTTAATTGAAGTGATAAAACCTTATGTCCACAGTGAAAACTCCAGAGTGTAACAGATCAAGGCTCTTCACATACGGTTCCCAATGTACTAAAGTTACTAACAATTAATTCTTTATGGTCTTTTAGGCCTCAGTTCTTCCTTTTCCTTTATTGGGAAATGTAAGTTCCCTCATTTACCCCCAGCCCTTTACAAACTGCTCATCCCCAAAGACCCAACTTTAATAAGATGTACTTCAAAAATCTTTCCTGGATGACCTCTAGTCATTTTTTTCTTAAGCATACCTCTTCCAGTGGAGCATTCATATTATATTCCTGGTATCTATTTAGAGGTCTGCCTACACCAGTAAATTACAGGCTCTGACAGTGATTGCCAACAATTTTTCATGATACACATGAAGGAGATGTTCAAATATGTCATCTCACAAAAACCTTCCTACATATTACATTTAATGCCACCATTTTCTTACCTACTTAATTAAGAAGGCATGTTAAAATACAAATGAGTAGAGCTATCACATGAATACCTTCAATCCACCTGTCTGTATTTTAAGAGTGACAAAACATCACATTAAGTATATGGCAGAGAGAACATTTTAAGTAGTAAAAACATTTAGACTCATGAAATATCAGTATCTTTGAAATCCTAGATATGCTCATCTTTGGCCATATAACCTCTCTCTGACTTTTTAAAGGAATCCACCACCCTGGATTTTATTAATCTTTTTTTTGTTTTCTTCACAGTTTTATAAATTTACTTGTATCATTCTCAAGCAATGTAACATTTAGTCTTACCTGTTTTTGAACTTTAAACAAATACAATCACATTACATATATTCTGCTATGGGTTTTAAGATTTATTTATGCATACAAGAACTGGGGTACAGGCCAGAGGTGCAGGGGTGAGAGGATTCACCAGAGACAGAATGGGGAGCAGAACAGGCAGACAGACTGAAATACACTGCTGAAGAAACAGGGTGAAGCAGGAGAGGTCTGCTGCACCATCACCTTCCCGGTCGGGGATCGTGCTGCAGTGGCTACGGATAGATAGCTTCATAATGCTGCAACTTAACTCTAACCCCTGTTGTACCACCTGGGAGATCCCTCCTAGGAGTTATTTTTATAATCCAATATATTCTGAAAATTTATATTTAATGATGTGTGCAGCTGGAGTTCACTCATTTTTATTGCTGAATAATACTGTTTCCATGTGTAAATACACCAAAATGTATTTTATCCATTTTACAGCATACTGCCATCTGGGTTACTTTGAAAAATGTAATAATGTTACAACGAATACTCTTGTATTCTTTCCTTGGATATATGTTTTAAGAGTCTCTCCAACTTAGTATCTATACATAAGAGTGAAAGTTTATTGTTGTTGAGTTTGCACATCTTTACTATGTAATGTCAAATTATTTTCTGAAATTGTTGGATTAATTTACATTCTCATCCATAATGTATGAGTTCCCATTATCCCATGTTCTTATCCACACTAAATATTGTTAAACTTCTAAATTTTTACAAATGTGACAGATGTGAAAGGCCAGTCTAGTGTGTTAATCAGCATTTCTCTGAATATAAAAATGAGCCTGTGGACTGTACTTTGAGCAGCAAAGTTTTAGATAGTTCTCAAAATAGTAGGAATTGACTGGATTTAGAACACAAGTTAGTAACTGAATTACTATAACTCAAAAGTAAGTTTATATTCTTTCCTTCTTTTCCCACGTTTCTGGATGGAAATGGTCAAATCACATATTTCTGATACTTTATAAGATTTAGACTGTAGTATATAAAGTAAAAGAAGAAACGTAGAAACCTAAATAAAGTTAATTTGCCTTTTTTTTTCCTTGAGGAAATAGAGAAATACATCCTTAGATTAGTTAGGTCATCAAATACTATTTTTTTTAAATTACAGTTAACAAAACTCATAGCAAAGTTATTAAATATTTGCTTATTCATTCAATTATCTGAGTTTTTACTATATCCAAGGCATGGTAATCATTTATAACCTAAATTTACTAGTGTTGTCTAGTGATCTTCATTAGGCCATGAGATCTTACTGGTTTTATTGTAATTTTATTACATCATTTAACAAACTGAGCTAGTATATATGCTAAAAGATTCAAAAGTTGTATCATGATCATTTGTGAGATACCTCAAAGTGGTTAGTTACCAAAAAAGTATGTAGGTTTATAAATGATTTTTAAAAATTGGAAACTTTCGTATCTTACAATGTGGCAGATTAAAAATTAATGTTAGGTGATACACAAAATTTTTTTTAAAAACCCTCTGATAGTAATTCTAAAAATGCTGTGAAAACTGTAAGGTAAATTACCCAACAGAAAATTGTATGACATACAAACACATTTTCCAGAATACCAGTAAACATGAAATAATTTAAAGAAACACAGGCTCATTTTTATATTCAGAGAAATGCTGATTAACACACTAGACTGGCCTTTCACATCTGTCACATTTGTAAAAATTTAGAAGTTTAACAATATTTAGTGTGGATAAGAACATGGGATAATGGGAACTCATACATTATGGATGAGAATGTAAATTAATCCAACAATTTCAGAAAATAATTTGACATTACATAGTAAAGATGTGCAAACTCAACAACAATAAACTTTCACTCTTATGTATAGATACTAAGTTGGAGAGACTCTTAAAACATATATCCAAGGAAAGAATACAAGAGTATTCGTTGTAACATTATTACATTTTTCAAAGTAACCCAGATGGCAGTATGCTGTAAAATGGATAAAATACATTTTGGTGTATTTACACATGGAAACAGTATTATTCAGCAATAAAAATGAGTGAACTCCAGCTGCACACATCATTAAATATAAATTTTCAGAATATAATGGATTTCTTGGAACTTTGTACAATAATGGAATCTCAGACTCCATCCTAGACCTACTAAATCATAATCTGTATTTTAACAAGATTCCCAGGTGACTTATATACATATTTAAAGGTTGAGAGGGGGGCCTCCCTGATGGCTCGGTGGGTTGAGCGCCTGCACTGTAAAGCATCCTCAGCACAGCAGCTCGAGTTTGATCCCTGGCCAGGGAGGGGACCCACATGGTGTGGTAGATCTCTCCTGCCTTGCCCTCTGCTCCCTGAGCAGTGTATTTCAGTCAATCTGCCTGTTCTGCTCCCCACTCTGTCTCTGATGAATCCTCTCACCTCCTGCGACTCTGGCCTTGTACCCCTGCTCTTATATGCATAAAAAAAAAAAAAAGTTGAAAGGACTGATGTAGAAACTTAATCTTATTAAAAACCTTCCTGCTTAACAGAATCCCAATGCAAAAGAGGGCTTCTCATCTAATGTTAATTCAAGATGTTATGAATAAAGTATTTTCTAAACCTTTAGGCCAAGTGCAATGCTCTAAAAGAAAGTCTTTAATAACTCAAGTTCCAAGCCTTTTTGTTTACAGTCCTCTAGGTTTCTTAGCCCTACTCCATTTCTTATACTTCTTAAAACATCACACCTATGAACAGATATGAATAACTACATCTCCTTTCATAATCCACCTAAATTAGTTGCGCTACAAAGAAATCTCCCTTTGGTCTGAGATTTATTATCAACTACCATGTCACTCTTTCTCAATATTTTCAGAAGTAGTTGGCATATACTCTAAGATTCCAACAGTTTACATAAAAATATGCTCTAAAGAAAAGGAATCCTGAGCTTCCCTAGTGGCTTAGGGGTTAAGACTCAGTGCTACCACCGCAAAGGCCCAACACTATGGCTTGAGTTCAAACCTTGGTGAGGGAGCTAACCCACATATGGCACAGAACTCTCCTGTCTCGCCCGCTGCTCCCCTTAGCAGTGTATTTCAGTTATTCCTCCTGTTCTACTCCCCACTGTCTCTGTTGAGTCCTCTCACCTCCCTGCACCTCTAACCTGTACCCTAGTTTTTCTATGCAAAAATAAATAAAATCTTAAAACAAAAATAAAAAAAGAAAAGGAATCTTATAATTTTCAGATGCATACCCCAACACATATTCATAATTTCTAGAAGACAAAGGGTTCATACAGTTCTAATTTTGCCACACTTCAGTGCTCTGCCAGTTGACATATGCTTGTTTCTAAACTACTTCCATATAAATTAATCTCACAATATTCCTCAGTCTCCTAGAAAGGAATATTTAGAATACTACACCACACTAAAAAGATTCAGGAGTAATGGGAGGGTCCTCTTTATTACTTGGAGAATACAGAGATGGGAAGAGAAAAAAAGAAGACAGCCATTAATACTAATAGTGTCTGTTAAAAACAACAGATTACTTAATGATTCTTTCCCAATTACTCACTAAAATAAAGTAAGGTACCAAAACCAAGTTGTGCTGAAACAGCCAGAACTCGCCATAAAATGTTTCATAATATTTGCTACTGGTAACTTTTCTACATATCATCAGCCAAGTATTTGATGTTCTTTTTTTTTTTTTTAAAGATTTATTTATTTATGCATACAAGCACGGGGGTACAGGCCAGAGGTACGGGGGGTGAGAGAATCCACCAGACAGAGTGGGGAACAGAACAGGCAAATCAACCGAAATACACTGCTGAGGGGAGCAGTGGCCAAGGCAGGAGAGGTCTGCAAAGCCATGTGGGTCACCTCCCCAGCCGGCAGCAGGGATTGAACTCATGCTGCAGTGGCTGCGGTTTGCTTCATAGTGCGTTGCTTAACCCACTGCGCCACCAGGGAGGGCCCGTATTTGATGTTCTTACTCTTAACCAAATAGTGTTTTTTGGGGGGCTTTACTTCTTCCTCTGATAACATTTGCTTGTGGTAGGTATCAATAACATACACAGTTATTTAGAGTATGAAGATATATTACTATGTGAAGAAATTTGTTTACTGGCTCCAGCATGACTTACCATGAAAAAGAAAGAAAATGATGTGTCCTTTCTTTTAAATTTTCTGAATAGTGGTGGTGGTGTGGGGATACTGGATGACTGGGCTCTACTACTCATTCATTCAACAAATATTTACTGAGTGGTTACTATGTGCCAGGCACTTTCTAACTCTAGGAGTACAGTAATTAATAAACAGTTTCTGTTTTTCTGGAGCACTTTTTTTTAGTGGTAGAATTATTATATAGCAGCTTTTATTTTTGTAAATTTATTTATATATATTTGACATCAACTGTAATTCTGGGGCACTTTTTAATGTTATTCTTTTTAATCAGTATCCATTGATCCTTGCTTAATGGTGCTCTACCTCAAATCCACTGTATTATAATCCCTGGAAGATGGGATTGAGTTTAGATATATAAACGATTCAGGGTTCAGAACCATTCTCCTACTTTTCTAAATAAATAGTTCTTATAGCTTTTATAGCACATTCTTTTGATAAACATACAAAATATATGAACCTCATTCCCAGAAAAATGTAGTTGCATACATACAGAAAATCTATACATACTGTTAGAAATTTAGAGATATTCTGTTTAGTTAATAGGAGAGAATAGTGGTCAATGAATATTTGTGGAATTAAATTTAGATATTTAAAAGGAAGGGGGAGACAAATTACTGATCTAGACAGGTGTTTTCTCTTTTATATATTAGAGACTACCACAGTACTACTGCCTTGAGGAACACTGCTGCTGCCAGGACTAGGAGAGTTGCTCTTTTACCATACATACATGGTCACAGACGTTGGATAAGGATACAGATTAATGCATTAGTAATTCAATTTGGGTATATTAAGGATTTAATGTTTTAATATGTTGATTAGTAAGTCTAACCATCCTTTACAAAATTGTACCTAATAAATGATATCTACATGTACACAATGGAATACTATTCAGCAATCAAAAATGATAAACTAAGGTCATTTATAGAAATGTGGGGAGCTAGAAGGAATTATACTTAGTGAAACAAGTCAGAAGGCAAGAGAAAAATATCAGATGGCTTCACTTTTAGGAGGACTGTGAAAGAACAACAACTACAACAAAAAATTAAAAAAAGAAGAGAAAGCTCAAGGAAATGGGCAATTACAACCAAAAACAAACAAACAAACAAAAAACTCAACAAGATCAAAAAGTCAAAGATAAGCCAAAGGGATCATTGGGTAGGGGAGGGAGGGAAGGGCAAAGACGGGGATGAGGGTAGAAAGAGCACAAAGGACTGAGGTGATGGTACACGGGTGAAAGGGTGGTGGGAACTCCCTGGGGACTACAAATGATGTCAAATACAATTAAATAAATCTAATAAAAAAAAAGTATCTAGACTCTATCTCCTCCTGGCACTATAATCCAAGGATCTTTACATACTTTTTAAGCATGTACTTAGTAAATGCATGTTGAATGAAAAAAAAAAAAAAAGATTTTTGACTTCTGGCAGTCCTCCCACTGTTAGCATCTTATATATTACTCTTAGCCTTATGTTTTGTTTGTATTCTTGTATTACAGCTAAGGATCTCTGGAAATTCCTACTGAAAGAAACTATGGCATGTAGAAGAAGTATTTTCAAATAATTACCACCTGAGTAGTCCCTTCTAAAATATGGGGACTTCCTAAAGACCTATTAAATTAAATAAAAACGTATTTAATTGTGTTGTAGGTGAACAAATATGGTGAGTAGAAAGAATATATCCAGGCTTTAATGTTGGAGACATGTGCTCAAGCTTGTGTGCCAGCACATCCAGTAGTGTGACTTTGGAGGAGGAATTATTTAACTTTCTTCAGCTCAATATCCTGATCTAAAATTGCTGTTTTATTTCGTAAGCTGTGTAGGTTAAATGAAATGATGCATTGATTATGCTCCTAGCATACTGACTGGCACACCTTAAAACCTTTTCCCATCTCTCCATATAAATAAATTCAGTAAACACAATTCATCGTTTCCATTATAAAACATCTCCCAGCATATCTACCACAAATACTTATTTTGTAACATATAAGCCACAAAAGAGCCAATGATTCACCAGCTACCTTACCCAGTTCTATTAGTAACTAGGAAAATGAGACAAACACACAATGCCCATAAAGCCCCAGAACTTAGAATTTTTTTTCTTTCTAAAAAAGTGAGGGAAAGAAGAATCATATTCAATAGTTATCTGTTTCTGACTTAAATCAACATTGTTCTTTATCACCACTTTTTCAGATCGGAAAGGAATAGTGTAGATAGCTAACTCAAGCTTTAAAGTATTCCAGTAAAAGTTGTCACTAGATAATCCCACATACTGTTTCCATCACAACTCTTCTCAATCACCTCAAAGTTCCTGAGAAATAATTTTTCTTTTGGAGAACGGGGAGGGTCACAGACCATTCTTTTAAGACACTACAAATTGACAGCTGATAAAGAGCAGGGTTAAGATTAACCCCTGATTACTAATTTACTTTTGCTCAACCACTGATTTAGACCTGTCCATAAAAAAAATATCAATCAGTACATCACCATCAGTACATTAGATGGATGAAACACACTTAAAGGAAAGTTATGAACCAAGCAGAGCAACACACATAACCCCTCCCCTGACCAAAAAAAAAATAAATTTCAAAGAGAAATCCTATTGATTAAATAAACAGGTTAGTCCTAGGTTGCATTCATTTAAAAGACAAATCAACAGCATAAAAATTGAATGCAAAATTTCTCACTGGCTTGTTCTTCTTATACATGATATACTTAAAATACAAACATGGGGCCTCCCTGGTGGCGCAGTGGGTTAAGCACTGCACTATGAAGCAAACTGCAGGCACTGCAGCACAAGTTTGGTCCCTGCTGCTGGCCAGGCAGGTGGCCTACATGGTGAGGCAGACCTCTCCTGCCTTGCCCACTCCTTCCCTCAGCAGTGTATTTCGGTAGATCTGCCTGTTCTGCTCCCCACTCTGCCTCTGGTGAATCCTCTCACCCCCCACACCTCTGGCCTGTACCCCAGTGTTTGTATGCATAAATAAATAAATCTTTAAAAAAAATACCCGCTTTTGTACTACACCATTAAAAAAAGAATAATTTTTTAAAAAGATGATAATATAGGGGGAAAAATAATGGTGGAATTTTCCTATTATACATTACAATTTAATTTGTAGAACTCTTGACTTTAAATCAGTAGTTATTTATCTGAGTAATTTTGTTCCCCAAGGTACATTTAGCCATATCTGGGGGGTATTTTGGTTGTCACAATGGAAGAGTCATCAGAAAGTAGTAGCCAGAATGTTACATAATATTATGACAATACATGGGACAGTGCCTCCTACAGTACAGAATTAACTTACTCAAAATGTTAACAGAGCCAAGACTGAGAAACACTGGTGTATATGAAACTGGGCCAGAATGTCTCCCCAATTTTTGTCTCTTCTTTCCTTACCAACAACACCTGATTATTCTTCCCAAAGCAGTGCTTTAACTACGGAACTCTTCTGTTAAAAAAAACCTATAATGCTTATTTACATTACATAAATAAATCTGAACTCCTTAGCCTAGATATAAAATCCCCTAAACCTGACTCTACCTAACCAGCAAAAACCTTATCTTTTCCTGCTCTCAGTTTCTAATCTACCTAAATCTACAGTATTTTCTTTTTTTTTTTTGTTTCTAAACACCATTCTCAACTTTGAGTTTTTGTTCATGCCATTCCATGCAAAGAAAATTTTTCTTTTCTTTAACAATCCAAATCCTTTCCATCTTTTAAAGTTTCAAGAAATCTTTCCTATTTTTTTCCAATTTACAGGGATCTCTTTTTCCTGAATTCCTTTATTACCACCTGTGCAATCAAATACAAAAGAACTGGTAACATTATTCAATTGTTCCTATTTATCAAGGCTAGATTCCTCAAACAATTAGAAGTTTTGCTTCCTTATTTCTACTGATTGGTTTCATTACATCTCTGACTTAAAACTGAACAGTAAATTGTCCTCTTCCAATTTGCTTGCCCCCTGAAAAGCATTCTTCATTTTTTAAATGGCACCACCAAAATAAAATCCAGGCAGTCACTCTAGACATTCAGCCTTACCCATTCAGTTTCCATATCTTATTGGTTCTACCTCTAAAACATGAGTTTGTCTCTTTCCTACTCCCCTACTATTTGTTTTCTTTATGCTAAGACTGTTTTCATTCTTTTCTCCTTCTATAACATTTCTCATACAGTAGCCAAAGCGATCTTAATATCTACGTTCAGATCATCTACGAAAATCCTTCAATGACTCTCCTCATGACCTCAGAATGAAAAAGAACTCCTTATAATGGTCATCCATTACTTTACAACTCACTAGGTAATTCCAGTCTCATTGGCCTTCTTTCAATTCCAATACCATACTCTGTTATGTCTTAGAGAATTTACAGATGCTGTTTTCTTTGCCTTTAATGGTCTTCAAATTTTTCCCTCTCACTACCCTTCCCCACATAAAATATACCCCCTATGTCAACCTCAATGTTACTTATTTTAAAAGGACTTTGCTACATCCTTTTCAGAGAAGATTTTAGGGTATTTTTTTTTATAGGCGTCTATGCTTGGCACATAACAAATGCATAATAATCTTTCCAATTTGATATTTTCATTGAGATGTCACTCATTGATATTTCATTCATTTTTGCTGTTTTGCAGTACCTCCTTTGTGGTCCAACTGCAAACCTAACACCTGGGCTTAGGTCTCTCCCATAATATTCTAGTTATAGGTTTTTCTTTTTTTTGTTTGTTTTTTTTTTTTACTTGTAATTAGTAATTTGTCACTTTTTAAAACTAATAGTTTTCTCTACATGCAGATCCTAAGCATAAGGGTGATATATGAACATATTTAGAAATCTTTTTTTTTACTCTCATTGTATAGAATAACTTCATTGAAACTGTTTGTATATCCTTGACTATTTCTTCTTTCATCTAACAAAATATTCTTCATTACATTACTCTTGATTCTAAGTTATCTGAAATATGGTATTCTTTGAATTAATGTTAGATGCTGTCCCTGAACATCTTATCCTAAGCCAAAAGTATTCCTTCACTACCTAATGAGTTCTATAATGATATTATGTGTATAGTGCCTACTTTACTATATGCTTATTAAGACTAGTTTACAACTCCATCCAATACTGCTAACTGTAACATCCTATTCCCAGGAATAACTGGTAAATCTATACAAAATGGCTTTGGTTCTTTTTTTAAAACCACTTCCATCAGGTGAATTTTATAAACATCCAAATTAGAACGGACTTAAGTAATTTAGGCCAGTGTTTCTTCCCCAGTTACATTAACAATAAAGCTGACATAACTTCTGTCTCATAAATGGGAGAGATTTTTATAAAGATTCAAATATAATGTAACACTTCTATAATTTGGAGGAGGAGATTATACCTAGGCATATATAGCACATGAGATTGGCTATTCGACATTAAAAACCTTGAAGGGGGGGAAGGTAGGAAAAAGTTGCTCATCTTTTCTTTCACCTTTTTCCTATGACCAGCAGTACCACAAATCCTGAGGAATCCCAAGAAAAGAAACAACTTTCCAAATTATTCTCATTCCTTTCCAAACATGCACTTGGCATTAAAAACAAAACAAAACAAAACACAACAGTATCTTATTTATCTATCCTATTTTTATTCTCTTCTTACAAATCTTCCCTATTTTCAGCATTATCCCTGATCAGTTGATGTTCATCATCCCAGCCAAAGTTGCTTGTTACTCCCACTGCTACAGATCCCTTCTAGAACAACTTCCCTAACTATAAATTCAACCAAAATTCTCAGCCATACCCTAAACCTTCTTACCACTATCCCCAAATCTAATGGACAAAAGTAGAGTGGAAAACGTTTTTTATTTTTAAAGCTTAAAATATCTAAGCACTTTAAAAAGAAAACCCGATGGGTACTACTTAAGAACAGGACACATATTTCTTCTCTATGCTTTTACACAAGTTGAAGTTATTGTAAACAGTGATTACAGGCTATAAGTGAAACTAGTTTATCATTTTATAAGGCTTTTGGAGCAAGAGAGGGCAGATTAATTATTAAGACACAACTACAAGAAACCGAAACAAATTAAGTAGCTTGAGTGATCTGCTTATCCATTTAAGAACTTCTTTGGAAGCACTGGTACAACCTACAAACAGGTACATTTCCTAAGACAGAATCCCACACATAATTAGAACACAAATAGATGCTACATGTAAAGAGCTGCGGGGGAGGGGAGGAGGCCCAAATAGGAGAAATTGGTATGTCATCCTGTGAAGAAAAATTAAACATGGGAGTGGTGATTTATTAAAATATTTGCTATTTGATATCATTGGCCTATTAAGGGCAATATGAAGCAATTTATAAATCAGCTTGCTTTATTTATTTTTTAAAGATTTATTTATTTATGCATACAAGCACTGGGGTACAGGCCAGAGGTGTAGGGGGTGAGAGGATTCACCACAGAAAGCGGGGAGCAGAACAGGCAGATCAACGGAAGTACACTGCTGAGGGGAGCAGCGGGCACAGCAGGAGAGGTCTGCCATGCCATGTGGGTCCCCTCCCTGGCTGGAGGCAGGGATCGAACTTGTGCTGCAGTGGCTGAGGTTTGCTTTGTAGTGCGTTGCTTAACCCACTGCGCCACCAGGGAGGCCCAATCAGCTTGCTTTATACCTTGCTTTTTACCTTCAATGACAGCAGTTGATAGAGGTCAACTCTTTTTTCAAAAGATCATAAGGTGGATAGAAAACCTCCCAAATCTGGTTCATCACCAAGGGACAAAGATGTAGTTTCTTCAGAGGGCAGGGAGTAAAATGACTTGGCAATGCATCACACGCTTAAAACCCCAATCCAGTTTCTTCCATGCCAACAGAGCACTGTGCGTCAACGCATACCTTGGTGTGGTAAGGACAGTGAAATGGATGGAAAATGGATGGACTGGCTTTTCAGTCCCCAACACCTTATATGCAAGCACAATAAAACATTCCTGATCCAAACCAGTGGTCATGGAAAAAACCCAGATGTGTCGTTTTCACCACCACTCCCTCCCCTCCCCCCTTGCATAGGTGCCTGTCCCTTAGCACTGCGCCTGGGAGTTAGTTCTCTGACCATTGTCCAATGGGAAATTCAATGAGCGAGAAAAGCAACGTAGGTTAGAAAGTCTGATAGCAAAGCAGAAATTAGTATTCAAAAAACCCGATTCTCCACTCCTCCTAGACCCTCTCACAGAAAACAAAAACAAATCCCACCTATGCCCCCCCCCTCCCCCGGGGCAAACTCGCCCCACCTTCGTGAAGATTGTACCCGCTTTGGTCAAACGCGCTTCTCCAGCCACCATCCTCTGGGAAAGAGCACCTGGGGCGAGTCTGCGTCCGGTCTCTCACCCCGCCGAGCCAGGCCCCTGGACTGACAGGAGGGCTGGTCAGACCCCCCGAGGGACCAGGGGGTCCTACCGGCCGAACCCCGCTCACCCTCGCGGCAGAAGTAACGTAGGGACTGAGGTAACACGGCTCCGGGCGCCGGCGAGGCCTCAGAACTGACGAGGAGACTGGCAGGACCGGCAGGAGGGAGGCGGGAGAAGCAGCCGGCCTAGGCCGCACCAGGCCGCGGAGTGGCCGTACGCGGCTTCCCGACCAACGCGGCGAACCCAGCCTGAGGGAAGGGGCTCTCATTACCTGGACGGGTTCCTGCAGCACCGTCATCCTCGAGGCTCAGGCCCACTTTCTGCAGTGCCTCAGGCCCCCCCCGTAGCGGCTCCGGCCCGGCCAGCCCCGGCTCATTTAAACTCACCAGCGACCGTTACCGGGGGATGGGGGAAGGCCGAGCGATTGCCGAGTACCTCCGAGCGGGACACGGAAAGACCCGAAGTGGAGAGAACCGCGCGGGAGCCAGACGGAAAAGAGCGAAAGGAACCGGAAATGTCCGAGGAGAATCGGCGGCGGAGGAGCCCGTTGTCGGAAATTGTCGAGAATTACCGGAAACGACCGAGTCTGAACCCGAGTGTAGGTTCCTCTTCTGGGCCACGCCTTCACTCGCGCACGCCACGCCCAGTCGGCCACTAGGCTCGGCCCCGCCCAATTGGCACCCAGCAGACTGGGCGTGGCGAGTAGGAGCCGCTGAGGGCGTTACGTGGCTCAGCTGTTGGCTGAATTCGGGTTCAACCTTGCTGGATTGGTGCTCTGTAGATTAAGCGAAGGGTAAAACTAGAGAATTTGGGACCGACTTTTAATTAATCAAGAAATATATGTCTGTTGTGTTTAGGTCATTCATCCATTCCGGAAGTACTTGTTGGTGGTTCAAAGGGAAATAGGGAATTTGGAAGAATTGCGACCTCCAAAGATTAAACATGGCCCGGGGCCCTCAAAGAGTTTAAGGTCTATTTAAGGCAGAAGCAATGTAAAAGAATGCTACCAAATGTGCTGCCCGTTTTACTTAATGTTAAAAATTCAGAGGACAGGGAAATTAATTGGATGACGAGGAAAACTAACCAGTGGGAAAAAGAATTGGGTGGTTTGAGTATATTGAAATCCAGTTAGGTTGGGTCATTCCTTTCCTCTGGGTGATGTTGGAAGGAACGACTTTTGCTTTATCTTTCTTAAATACCAATTGACAGCTATATCCTTCACTAGTCATCTCTGGTTACTGCTTGTGTATGTGTAGGTCCAGAAAGGTATGTGCTAAGGTGATTTTCTGCTCCCCTGTGCCTTTTTTTTTTTTAATTTTTAAAATTCATTTTCGCATAGAGAACTGGGGTCTAGGCTAGAGGTATGGGGGGGGGGTGGAATGAGGGAAGGGTAAGAAGATTCACCGAAGACAGCATGGGGAGCAGAGCAGGTGGATTCACTGAAATCCATTGAGGAGGGGAGCCGCCAGCAAGACAGGAGAGGTCTGCTGCGCCATATGGATCACCTCCCTCGCCAGGGATCGAACTCAGGCCACAGCAGTGATAGTGTTGAATCTCAACACATAGGCCACCAGGGAGGCCCCTGTGCTTTGCTTTTTAAAACAGGATTATGCTGGATGAATTAGAATGAGAAGTCTGTACACTAGCCAGTAAAGTTGCCAATAAGCTATTTAAAGTTTAGTTAAAGTGAAATTAAAAGTGAAGTTATTTAGATACCTTTCCCACATTTCAAGATCTCAAAAGGCACGTGTAGCATAATGAATATACACGTGTTGGACTGCATAGATATAGAATGTTTGGATGGTTGGGTTGACTGTGACTGGAAAGTCCAAATGGCTTCATTCACATGTTTGGAGCCTTGGAGCCAGATGTTGATTGAGCCTCTTAGTTGTCTTTCACATGTCCTCTCTTATTCTTGACTTCTCATCAGTTACAGTCTAGCTGCAGCTTCTTGATTCAGTGGTTAGCAACCGAAAGGGTAAAAATGGGTTATGAAGCCTCTTATGGCTTAGGACTGTAAGTTAAGTCCAGTTACTTCTTGTTGGTCGTAATAGACAAAAGGCCAGTTTGGAATGAAGGGGAGAGAAATAAATTCTACCTCTTGATGGGAGAAATGCAAAGTGACATTACAAAAGATAAGTGTGTTAAGAGGGTTTGTTGAATCATCTTTAGAAACAATTACCAGGTATCATGAGAGAATTCAGTAGTGGGAATGGAAAGAAATCAATAGGTAAGAGATATTACTCTTAAATTTTCATGGTTTTAACACAATACTGCAAGTTTGTTCTCATTAATTCAGAATGCAATAAGGCTATTTATTGCTTACGTGGACACTTCTGTTAAAGTGGACTAAAGTTGTACTTGCATTTTTAAGCAGTCACATGGCACTGTTTTCTCATCAAACTGTGGTCATTTTCAAACACAACTTTTTCAGACAACATGCCACCAACTCAAGTCTTGTATAGAGCAATGGATTTTTAAACTTAAATGTAGAAATTTATAAGATAAGATGTGTAAAGATGATACTTTTGGTGTGAAAATGTGTCTTTAGAGTCAGCATTTAAAGAGTTGTGATGCTTGGCATTCTAGCTCTTAAAATGAGAATTTGCCTAAAATCTTTTTGTAAGAAAGAACATTTCTTGTCTGTTGTTCCCTTAGCTAATACATCTGTTATGGTCTTCTACTCATCCACGAGCAAGGCCCAATTGAAGTTATGCTTTGATGGTATCTTTTTGTGAAAGTATTTTTACTTCCTCTGTGTTCCTGATTGACCTACTTACGCTCACCATCCTGCAAGCACTAGAGCATTCTGCTGTCATCTATTATCCACATATGTCTAGGTGGTGAGTGGAGTTGGGTTATAATAAGCATTATTCCAAACATGGTAAATTATCTCTTGACTTTAGCAAGCTTCTCAGTTTTTTTCAGGTTAATCAGATTTAGAAACCAGCGTTCAGGGAACTCTTTAAGAAGATAGACTCTGAAATAGCCCAGAATAAGCTTACTCTTCTCAATTCCTTTGATTCTCCTTCTCTGTCAACTTCTTTTGTTCCTATTACATGCTGCCTCTTCTCCTTATATTGTCTGACCTTGAGGGTTTTTTCCCCATCTTTGTTTGTGCTGCCCTCTTAGTCAAGTGATCGTCTTCCTTTGGCTTCTCACACCCCTGCTGCTCTTTCCTTTATCAGCTTCCTTGGTAGACCCTCTAACGCCAGAGTGCTCATCTTACATCTTCTTCCTAGGCAGACTCATTCACTTTCCTAGGTTGAGCTTTTTTTTTAATCTATAAATTATTCCAAAGTCGTTATTTTCAGCCAGACTGAGGCTTTTAATTCCAGACTCAAATATCTAGCTGTCAACTGCATATTTTTAGCTGTATATCTCATAGGTACTTTGTTCACAATGGATCTTCTCATTCCTCATACCTCAACTATTTCCTCTTCTAGTTTAATGCATTGCCATTTACTACATTGCTCAAACTTGAAGCCACTTTCTCTAGCCTTAACTTATGGTCACAAACCCCTATTTTTCCTCCTAAATACACCTGTATGTTTCTTTCTGCCTCTAATCTTACCCCATAACTAATTCTGATCCTGTCAGGATTCCCCTCCCCAACTCAGATTTCCCTTTGTCCTCAGGTTATAGTCCAAATCCTGTAACTTTCCTAACAAGATCCTTCAACACTGGTCCCTTATTATTCAGTCTTATCTTACCTGTCTCATGCTTTACATTTCTGCAAAGGGGATCAGAATATGTCAATTTGACATAAGAATGATTTTGAGCTGACAGTAGTTAAAAAGCAGCAAATGTAGAAAGAACTCTGTGCCCTCCTTCACCTGCCTAAAAGCAGAATATAAATTTCCCTTTATAAAGGTGTTTCACTTTGCCAGGAGGAGGAAAGCAACTTCATCACTGGAGGTGGAAAGTCGACACTGAGTTGAGTCTGCACAAATGAGCTTTACTAAAATATCCTTATCCTACATTAATTTCGTCTATATATTTACCTTCCCACAATTTATCACCTCTGAAAGTCCAAATTCTCTTTACTTTGCCTGTTACTTCTCCATTAATTTATTGCCCTTTGTTAAAGTGTCTGCTTAATCTAAATTATTAGCGCCACTCTATTTTCCTCTCGCACAGCATTTTTGTTCTTTTCCTTCCTAGATGTATGGTAATTTTACTTTCCATTTGTGTAATGTTCCAGGGATGTCCCCACTACCTAGTATAGTGCCCTACACAAATGTAAAAAGATATTAAAATATTATAAATACACCTGATGATTAAATGACTTGATCTCTTAATTTTATCTCTAATTGATCATAATCTGATGCCCCTTTGACTCCCCCTTTCTGGACTTAGAGAAGATGCTGACCTTGCACATAAGTCCTTAAGGGATTCAAGTCAAGGTGGTGTCTGAAATGTTGAGGCTAATCAGAAACTGCATCTTCGTTGATCTCTGAAATGTGCCACAGGCCTAAGGTAGGAGAGCTAAGCACATTCAGAGGCATGGGAAAGAGATAAACTGTAAACACATTACCTTGTCAGGAGTGTAGGCTACGTAAACTTGGTTGAAATAGTGATATTGAGGACAGTTGATTAGCTGTGGGTTCCAGGCTGATGACTTTATTTTTTTTTTTTAAAGATTTATTTATTTATGCGTACAAGCACTGGGGTACAGGCCAGAGGTGTGAGGGGTGAGAGGGTTCACCACAGAGAGCGGGAGCAGAACAGGCAGATCAACAGAAGTACACTGCTGAGGGGAGCAGCGGGCACAGCAGGAGAGGTCTGCCGCGCCATGTGGGTCCCCTCCCTGGCCGGCAGCAGGGATCGAACTCGTGCTGCAGTGGCTGCGGTTTGCTTCATAGTGCGTTGCTTAACCCACTGCGCCACCAGGGAGGCCCAGCTGATGACTTTAGATTGATAAAATAGACTGAAGGATGTACTGGTGGTGACTGGGTTGAAGAGTGACCACATGAGCATGGAATTTGAGAAAGATTATGCCAACAGCTGAGGATTTGTGAATTGGAAGATCTGGGAATGCAGCAATGAGGCTGCTAGGGAGCCTAGACAGTTCCAAGTTTCCACTATTTTAGGATCCTAGATGTTTGAATCCCCCAAAATAAGATGGAAAATGAAAGTTCCAAATTATTTGTTTGCAGTGACAAATATTCCTGTCCAATTCCTTCTCTTTAGGGCATTCGGATTCTAACCAGAATACTGCATGGTGATTTCAGACTTAAAACTGAAAGAATGAATTGAATGATCTTACTGGTTGTAATCTTCTTTTCCTCAAAAGGGACATATATGCCTGAAAGCTAGAGGGGAAAATGTCTATATCACCTTCAGAGGATGCCCACCAGATAATAATTCTTTCTTTCTCCTTTCTAGGCTCTATTCAGACTTTTACTCTTCTCTAAATAATCCATCGGCTAAATACAGATTGATTTCTCTCTAGTTTTGAGTCTACACCAAAGTTGTCTTGAACAGGCTTTATATTATTTGCTTGGTGCCCAACTCTGTGATTTAGGAGGTAGGTGATGGACTGGGTTTAAAATATACTGAGTTTGAAGTTCCTTGGGTGAGAAATGTCCAAAGGTCAATTCAAAATTAACAATTGGTGGAAAGAAGTTGGAGATGCAGATTGTTCAGGTAGAACTAAAGCCATTCCTTTTTGCTTACTTTTTGCTTACATACTTTCTTGTAAAACCACTGAGAGTTTTTAATCATTATATTAAAACTTTTAATTTATTTATTTATCTCCTTAACACCGGACAGTTACTTGGGGCCAGGAGTGGCCTTATCCATCTTAGTCAATACCTATGTGCTATAGGTACTTAAAAGTGTTAGTTGAATGAATGAGTGATAGTAATCTGGTTAAAGGTGGAGAGTTAGTGACAGATTTGGTGTTATAAGTACAGCAGAAAAGATCTAAAGACAAATCCACTAAATTAAGCCACAGAGAAGTTACCAGTGGAATGCTGGGGAGGAAGTCAGAATTCAAACAGCAAAAGAAGAAGTCAGTGGAACAGGAAACCAAGGACAGAAAAAAACAAAAACAAAATTTGAGCATTAAATGCACATCTCCAAATGCTGAAAATAAGTGCTTGCTAAGGGTTTGAGTTTCTTTTTCTTATTGGGGGTGCTCTTAACGTTGATGCCTTCTTTTTGCCTTGGGAACCAGGCTTCTCCCTGAGGCTCTACAAGCTCCCAACTTCTTAGAGTAATGTCTGGGGTTCCTGTCTCAGGTTCGCTATGAACCAGGGTGTCCTTGGACAAGTCATCTCTTCTCTCTGGGTCTCTGTTGTCCCTTGCAGCTGTCAGGATGTCTGGGACAATGCAGTTTGGGTGACTGGTAAGGATCCCAACTTGCTCTCTGCTGCTTTTCAACTGTAAATCTCTTTGCCAAGCACCAGCTGTCCTGCCCTCTGCTTTAGGTCATCAGGAGGCTCACGCTTGGGTGCTGAGGTCCCCTTCCAGTGTCCTCACACTTTTCTATTCTCAGATCTGTCACTAGGCGGCACCACTTCGATTTCAGCACATAAATTAGCTTCAACTGTTTCTGCTGATTGCTGAGTGATTAGGCCAAGCATACGTAGCATTGTGCTAAAGCAGTCACTGAAATGAAGGGTACAGGACGAGTCAAAGTCCTCTGAGAGTCACTGCTAACCGTCCTTGAAATTTTGATTTTCGACATCTTCCCATTCCTTTTCTGCCTTTACCCTTGGTGCTCTGTGGCTTCAGGGTCACTAAAACTAGGTGATTTGTTGCTTTCTCCCTTCTTACAAGAATTTTTGGCTGCAAATGACTGGGTTAATCATTCTCCTTGATTTGTAGCCTTCTATAATTAATTGTCCATGTAAGGCCTCTCTTGTTTATTTATTTATTCCCCTTTATCTCAATGCCCCATCCTTTCCAAACTACATTCTCTGTAGGCAACCATCAAATATGTTTAATGTGTATGTTTTTGTTTGTGTATGTTCTTGAATAGTGGGAATAATGGGTACTGCTTCTAGTATACATGTATTTAAAAAAATTAACAATCTAGTCGACCTGGAGTGTCCAGAATTTTACAATTTTAACATGTAATTAATGTAAAAATTACTAATATATATTATTTTTTAAAAAAGATTTATCTATTTATGTGTACAAGAACTGGGGTACAGGCCAGAGGTGCCAGGGGTGAGAGGATTCACCAGAGACAGAACGGAGAACCGAACAGGTAGAGCCACTGAAATATTGTCGCAGCAGGCAAGGCAGGAGAGGTCTGCTGTGCCATGTGGGTCCCCTCCCTGGCTGGTGGCAGGGATTGAACTTGTGCTGCAGTGGCTGTGGTTTGCTTCATAATGCATTGCTTAACTCACTGCGCAACCAGGGAGGCCCCCCAAAAATTACTAATATATATTATTTTTACTCTTTACTAAATTTTAGTTTGGATACTAAATTTTCATCATAAAAACTTGACCTATATTTAGATTTCATAAAAATTAGTTATTCTAAACATACTTTAAAATTTTCCAATAATTGAATTAAACACAATAAAATGATTTTTCTTTTAATATTCATATGCAGATTGACAGAATTGCTTCATGTATTATAGAATATATATAGGATAGACAGAGGGTAAAAGCTTATCCAGCTCAAAACTATGTCCTGGCTAAGAAAAGTCATTAAGTCTTATATTAAGTCAGAATTATTAACATGAAATTCAAAAAGATAAATTTATGAATATCAACAAGACATTTAAACTTTTCTTCTCATTTTTGCAGCCAGTTTTCATAATTCTGTTTATTACAATGAAAACATTGTGCATGTTTGTTCAAAAGATATATATTGATTTCCATTATGAATGGTTTCAGTTTTAACATCAATTCTTGTACCTATCTAGCTACATCACAAAAAAGCACCTGAGCCCTAGCTCTGTGCTAAACACTGTTCTTGAACAGTGTTTAAGAACCTCACCCCTGTTAACTCATTTAATCCTCACAACCATGCATCCTCATTTTACAGATGGGAAAACCGAGACTTAAAGAAGTTAAACAGGTTAGCAAGGATCTGACCAAGTCAGGACTCCATCTCAGGCAGGCTGGCTCCTGAGGGCAGCTTTTACCCTCTGCCTTGTGGCAGAGCCCGATTTACCCAGTGCCCTCTGTGGGGACAGAGTAACACAGTGTTGGCTAGGACACTGCCCTGTGATGTCCAGAAGAGAGCAGGAAGGTGCCAGCACTCACAGCCAGGCCTGCTGTCAGCAGCATTTGATCAGGCAGGAGACTAATAGATCTCTTTCAGGGCAGGGCACAGGCTCTGCGTGGTGGGAGCAAAAGGGAAGAGGACTAGTGAGTGTGTAGAACTCCAGCCCCCGTGAAAGCTCTTTGTGCATTTGTCTCTGAATTTGGCATGTGTTGTAAACTGGTTGGTGTGAATTTCTGCCATGTGTTTTCCATCTACTGAGTTTGAATTCTTTCCAGTGGGCGTCTTGGAGTGGGCTGGAGCTGGAGCAATTCTGGCTCAGGAGCCACCAAGAAACTTCCCAGACGCAGCTGTTAGGTTGCCAGTGTCTGCTGCTATACTTGTCTCTTCACACTTCTGCATCTTCTCTCCTGTTCTCTTCCTTTCTTTGGCTCTGATCAGTCAACATGTATTGGAACTACGACCCTGGCCTACATCCTGTGAAGGACACTGATTGTAGCTGCATAGGATTTGCAGGTGGAAGGCAGTGGCCCTGAAATAGAGTGAGGATCATAAGAAGGTGAAGCTCAGTCTCCGGGTTACTGGGCTCTTGTGAGCTGGGGACATCACCAGTTTTAGTAATCCCAAGTCTGGTTTCAAGTATCTTGATTCCTGACACAGGGCCCTAGCTGGGAATCCGTAGGTCTTCTCTAGTGGTTTCTAAAGGTCCAGTCACTTTGTTAGCTGGGGTTGCTTAAAGAGAATCAGAAAATGATTTGTGGGACATCCCCCATGCCTCCAGCCCACACATATCTCTAGGTATTGTGGCCCGAGGTTTTAGGCAGGGGTCTCTTCTATGAGTGTTCCTAAACAGGCAGGCTTCCTGGCCCCAAAGACCTGCTAACTGTGCGCCACAACAGGGGTACCCAGCCGCTGTCTGTCTCCTTCCCCATTCCTTTCCCTCTTCCTCATTCCCAGACCAATACCTTCCAGTCGCCTTTACCACTGCCCCCTTGCTGTGGCTCCCTCACTCCTCTCCTGGAGTTTCTTCCCGGAAACCTGAGCTCACACTGGCTTTCCCAGAACATCTGTGGGAAAGCAAAATGAAACCAACAGCTGTGCATGTTCTCCAAGAGCCAGAGAGGGTTTGTGGTGCCTACCTTAACATCACTTCACACAAGCTTACAAGCTCACACACATCACTCACAAACTTTGAGAAGGAAATGCTCACGGTGAAAGGGCCGGGCCAAGATTAGAACACGCCTAAGCCATGACGCAGGCTCAGGCCGGGCTGCCTCTGAACCCAGCCCCCCTCTGCGTTTTCAGAGTGGGGCTCTCAGCCCCTGAGAGCCCCACATAACTTTTCCCATGCAGACTGGCCATTTTTCTTTTCCTTCGATTGAAAAACTAAAACAAACAAAAGGAACTGAAGGAAGAAGAAAGCAAAGGAAAGGATGGCCTCCCTGCTCTGTCTTTTGAGGATCATGCATCTTCCTAGAACAACTTGTTTTTTAACTGGAAGGGGATATATGAGAGCATCTCACTAGTGGTTATTTTAAAACCTTTAGATAGTGGAACCAAGTCCTGGGAAATGACTGTGGGGCGCCCAGCATACAAAATACCTGGGACGGGTGCAGACAGAAGTGACAGGGCTGGAGGAGTGCCAAGACCTGGCGTGGCTGGGCCCTCACATCCAGTCAGGGGGGCCTAACTTCTGCCTGTCTCTCATTTTAGAGATAAGCAAGCTAAGGCCTGGAGATGCAAAGTAGCTGCAAAATAAGCCCTGGTGCCAGGTCTGCAGATCTGGCCTCAGCTCTCTGCAGAGGCCCATTGGTGTGTCTTCCTGCAAACCTATCTGGAGAGCTAGGAAGGAGATGCAATTGGTTGTTCATCACCAACAACCTAAGCTCCCACTCCCCCTGAGGAATGAGGTAGTCAGGGAAGGGACAGAGAACATAGAAGGATGTAGACAGAGGCATTCAGGAGCAGCTGACAGGAGTCAGGGAGAAGAAAAGGCAGAGGAGGAGAAGCAGTGAGGTGAAAAGTTTGAAAGTGCTGCTATCCCAGCCCAGGACCAGGACTGGCTGAGGGCCTGGGCCCCAGTCTTATTCTAGAATCCCCATTGGGAAAGTCCTGGATGCTTTTCCTTTCTGTTTCCTTTGAAAGTTTTCCTGCCCACCATTGGGGAGAGCATGAATAGTCCTGTAGAGGGGGCAGTGATGGTGTGAGAACACCCTGGGAGCAGAACCAGCTGGATCAGCTCTGCCAGTAAGTAAAGCCTCTCTGGGCCTTAATGGCACTGTCACAAAAGAAGATGGGAAGGGAGATGAGAGAGCTCATCTCTCAGGGCCTTTGGGCTCCAAACCATCTGGGTCTTGGAGCTTGTGCTTAGGGAGGTGGGGAAAGTGGGCGCCAGGCTCAGCAGCTCGCGGGCCTCACGCGGTCTGGCACTCTAGTCACAGAGGAGAGGAATGGCCTAGACAGGCAGAGACTTTCTGCTCCTGTTGGCTTCACTCTCCTCATCATCCCAGTTGGAGTCTCAGGATTCAGCTCGAAAATAGGGCCCATCCCTGCCAGCGGATACACTTCTATTGTTTTCGTTACCATTTTATTTGCTTCTAACGGTTTTTTTTTCTTAACAAAAACAGTACATGTTCGTTATAAAAATTTCCATTACCACAGGAAGTGAAAAAAGTAAAAAAGTGTCCACTGCCGTCATCCTCCTGTCCTCAGCCCCGTAGGCCCCAGGGATGCCTCCTATAACAGTGTGTGTGTTCATCCTTTCTGAGCAGCACACCAACTTCTGCACCCCTACCTTGCCCCTCTCTAGGTGGGATTATTCTATCAATGACTCAGGCCTGTACTTCAGAATCAGACACACCTGGGTTTTAATCCCAACTCGGAACTAGTTAACTGGGATTTTGTGCCTGGACTGTTTTTAGTCTCAATACTCCTGCGTATAGGATGGGGCTAAGAGTCATACTTATCTTACAGGAGTGTGGTGAGGAGCGATGAGATGCTATATGAATAGAGCTACACACACACGGAGTCCAGGGGGCATAGACACAATGGAGGTGTAGTGAAAACCAAACACAAGATTTTTGACCTTTAGTCTCAAGTTTCAGCCCCTGGGCTCTGCTGAGTTAAGAGCTCAACACTTGTTGAATGAATGGCTGAGGATGGTGGGGGTGGTGCACCTAGGATTTGAGGCCTATGGAGCTCTTGGGGTACGTGCTCTGGAAGATAGAGGGTTTTGTCCCATGGTTTGGGAGGGCGTGGAGGGACAGCCGTGGGTTGACTCCGCCAGCTGTTGTTTCAGGCCTCCCTGCCGGTGAGCTGAGCCTCGGGACAGAGATCAGGCCCCAGAGTGGCTCTCAGCTTAAAGGATCTTGGCTTAAAAGGAATGTGCAGTGGGCTGCCCCTGCTCAGGAGGGGCTAAAAAAAGCCTTCCCCTCCCCTGGGCTTTGTGTGAGGGTTATCAACTGCTCAAGGCAGCTCATCTCTCTGGCTGGACACTGGCATTTTTGAGAGGGTCTGTATTCCTGGCCCTTCTGGATTTCCACCAATTGGCAGGAAGGAGTCAGCTTGTCCCAGAGGTGGAGTCTGTGAGGGGTGTGAGGTATGGGGGAGGGGGGCTGTGTCCCCAAATCTGGTGACAATACACAGTTGTCAGCTGTACCCTGCTGGTGTTTCTTCCTTTTATAGTCAGCAACAGTTGTTCCTGCTCTCACCCAGCCCCTCGATGGGGGCTCCTGACCAGGATAAAAAGGAGGAGGTGTCCGAGTCTTCTGTCTCCGCTCTAGGGTGCTGCATCTCCTGATTCCTTTCTAGGTCCCACTTCTCCCAAAGATCCACAAGACGACATGCCGCCTAAGAAGCCGGAACCTAAGAAGGAAGCCCCCAAGCCAGCCCCAGCTCCGGCTCCTGAGCCCCCCAAGGAACTTGCCTTTGACCCCAAAAGTGTAAAGGTGAGTAAACTTCAGCCGTGGGACAGGGGAAGGGTTGACATTCATGATATGGTTTGCCTGTGGCCCAGCAGTCTGCTTGATGGAGGCTGCCTGGGGTGAGGGCTGTGGTGTCCAGGCCCTGGGTCACAGTCTCAGGCCCATGGCGCGGGTCCTGGGGCCAGTGAGAGCTATTTCAGGTTATTATCCTTTCTCTCAAGAACAGGGTTCGGTTTTCTCTGTGGATGCCCTGATCTGTCCCCCTTTATTTGCCCAGCAGAGTTGAGAATGGCATGGAGGTGCAACTAATCAACCATCCAACCCTTTTTAAAGCACTTGGGGGCCACCATAGTGAGGCCCTTTGCTTAGAGGTGGCATGATGTCTTTGGAGAAAAGACACACTGCCAGGGCAGCTTGGAGTAGGCGATGTGACCAGTGAGGGAACATGTGCCTGTGAGCCTGGCAAAGGCCTTACTCACACAGGCCCTTGAGTGTGTGTGTTGAGGGAAGGGGGCGGCATGGGGAGGGAAGGGATCAGGAGGCCAAAGACAAGGTGAGAGAAGACAGGCTTTCTCTCCTGTTTACCTGGACGGGGCCCTGCCATGGCCTCTGCGGGGGCTCCTATCTGGAGTGTGCAGAGGACTGGCACCCCCGCCAGCCACCCCCGCCAGCCAAGACCTGTTCTGACCTAGTGAGGGAGCCGAGCCTGGCTTCTTGTGTGGCCTGGCCCTCGTCCTTCTCTGCCTGTCTCTGACCCCTGCACAATGGGAAGTTCCTCTGCCTTCCCAGAGCGGGGTAGTCCCTGTTTGCTGACTCAGTCATTTGGGCCGGCCCAGCTCACTGGCCCAGGGGCCGAAATGATGAAAACGGGTGGGAGTGGGCTGTGGGAGGGGGAGGTCAGAGGTCTCAGGAGAGCAAAGCAGTTTTAAGACTTGGCACCAGAATGTAAGAGGTCAAGTGGTTACTGGTCTGAAGAGCTATTAGTAATGACTTAGGAGTAGAGGGTCCCTGGGGTTATCAGCTGGGAGTGAATGAGGTAGAAATAAGAGCTCAGAACCAGGTTCTGTGACAAGAAGGCAGGAAAATGAAGCCCAGGCCTCTAATTGGATGTCTCTCCCTGGCTCAAGCGCCCTGCAGCACCCACAGGGCCCACAGACTCTGTGATTGTGCCAGAGACCCTGGGGACGATCTGTGGTGATCTCCACTGGGGGCAACAGAGATGTCTCTTGGCTAAGAAAGTTAAGGAGTTGCCCCCTCCCTGGGCTTGATTATGGCTTACTCTAGGGAAACTGAGGCATGGTGTGAGACCTCAAAAGTGGCTGAATCTAGGTCATCCACCACTCCTGCTACAGGCAGGGCCTGGCAAGAAAAGCTGACACGCCCTTAGAATCCTGCCTTGCCTTGGTTTCTGATTTGTGCAGGTAATACATCAGTCCAGTGGCGTACTGGCCCCCTATGTCCCCTTATCAGCAGGGCAGGTATCCCTTGGCCCATCACTTCCCTCCATCCTCTCATGCCCCCCTGCCCCACTCCCCCACCTCTCAACCCTAGAGGCAATCCTCCTTCCCTATCTCTGGGGGTGAACGAACTGGCTTTAAATTCGAGAAAGAACAATGACCATTTCATTTCATTCATTTCATGAGGACCATTTCCCCATTATGGTGCTTACCCAGTTTCTTTCTTAGAAGATTCTTTACTTAAAGACAGAGCAAAAGTAACTTAAACCAATGTCTGTGGTTAAAGCCACACTCATTTCTCTTCCACGTTTATGCCTGGGGCTTAACGCATTGCAAAGTAAGGAGAACTCTTCCTCGGAGAGTACATGTGAAGCTTCCTTCTCCATTTACAGGATTTCTTTAACTTCCTCATGCCCCAAAGCCACATTTGGCACAGTCTGTTCATGGGCACAGCTAGTTCCCTTCCCGGCCTGTTGTAACCCTCCTCTTTCTCTCCTTGCTCATTCCAGCCCCCTCAAGGGGTCCCCGTGAATGACTGGCAGCCCAATGGGTATAGTACAAGCAGTAGAATTAGGACTAGGGATGGTGGTATACAAAGAAGATGCTCCAGACTGGTTACCACCCTGACTGAGCTGGGATTGGGTTGTGGTAGATAAGGACGACGGATTAACATACATGACCCTCAGTCAACAACTCCGGTTTGTTGATTGTCATTCATTTTCAGAGCTTTCCTCTGATGTACTCAGCAATGAATTATTGGGAAGGGGGGCAGGGCATCTCAAATCGATTTATTCACTTAACAAATATTTTTTGAGTGCCAGACATTTCAGTAAACAATAACAAACAGGGAGCTCTGGTTTCAAGGAACTGGGGTACACATAAAGGCACATCTAGAAAATAGCCAGGAAACCTGGCACCCAGCAAGCTTCTCTCTCTGTCTGAGAGTGAGTGCACCTAAGAGGGACTAAGAGGGTGGCAGCTGAAGGAGGGGCTGGGATGGAGTGGGGTAAGGGAAGGCGTCCCTGGAGGAGGGGGGTTTAAAGTTAGTATCAAATGGAAAAGGGAGTCCCAGGGAGAGGAGTGGAGGGCACCCAATGGGAGAGGTAGTGTGGCTTGTGGCAGGAAAGACTGAACAGGTGAAAGTTGGGGAAGTTTATCATCCCCACTGGGGATGAGGCATTTACATTTGATCTCAAGGAGTTGAATGTAGCAGTCTGCAGAGCATTTCTCTTTCTCTCTCACTTGGAGCCATCACTGACCCAGTGGTACTGAAGGAGCTTTGGAGGCCACCTTATTTAATGGCCTGTCTGTCGTGGCCGCAACTGGGGTCTAATTTCCTCCTCTTCTGTGTCCTGCCAGAAGTGGTGGAAACCACTTCTGCTTCTCTGTGGAAGCTTCTAGTAGCCCCAGCCCTGATTCCTCTGTGTTTCCTCCCCACAGATAGACTTTACCGCTGACCAGATTGAAGGTGAGTAGTGACTGCTGCACCCCTGATCCCACACCCCCGTTGCACTTCCCTGGAGGAGGAAAGAGGAGGAGGAGAGGTTGCTATGGTCATCGTCCTCGTAGCAAGCCTGCGTTTGCTCTAGGTTATTATTATTTTTTTGCTGTTGTTATTAACTGCTCAGCCCTTTACATGGTCATTTAACTTTCACAAGACTGAGTCACAAAGAGTTTGGATGACTCGCCCAGTCTCACACAGGTAATGGGCGGTAGAGCCAGGGTTCCAACTCAGCAATCTGCTTCCAGACCTGAGTTCTCTACTGCTCTGCCAGACCGCCTGGAACATAATAGGGGCAGAGCAAAACCATATCCCCAAATCTACCATCCCACTCATTTAGAGGACCTCGTTTCTGTTCCTGCCGTTGGAAAGCCCCCTATAGGTGGCCAGTTTCCTCTCCCCTCCTGCAATCTGCCATGATGTCCACCCCCGATGGTGGCAGGGCCAGTACTGTCATGGGGTCTCCTGTTCATGTGCTCTCCATCAGCAGCCCTTCTCCATCTTTGGGATTCACTGTCATTTTATAGCTGGGACTCAACTCACCAAATACCTCCAGGAAAGATAAGCAGAGGATTTAGAAGGGAACCTCAGTAGTCACCCAGTCCAACCCTTGACTTTAAGATTATAGTATTTTAAAAGTTAAATGTGTGCATGTATATGGCAAAACAACAACAATGAAAACCACATGCTACTTAAAACTAAATAATGAAAAATAAATATTTTTTCCTTCACTTTCCTCTCATGCTGCTTTCCCAAAGAAAGCCACTATTAACAAGAGTTTACCAATCCTTTGAGGAAAAATATATAGTAATACATATTAATAATTATAGTTACATAATATAATAAGTAGGTACAAATACTTGCAATAACTACTAACCAATATAAATAACATAAGTAACAAAATATGAACACTAAAATTAGTAGATGGGAGCCTCCCTGGTGGCACAGTGGGTTAAGCAACGCACTATGAAGCAAACTGCAGCCACTGTAGCATGAGTTTGATCCCTGCTGCCGGCTAGGGAGGCATGGCATAGCAGACCTCTCCTGCCTTGCCCGCTGCTCCCCTCAGCAGTGTACTTCTGTTGATTTGCCTGTTCTGCTCCCCGCTCTCTGTGGTGAATCCTCTCACCACACCCCACACCTTGGGCCTGTACCCCAATGCTTGTATGCATAAATAAATAAATTAAAAAAAATAAAATTAGTAGATGGTACATATTATAAACATAATAAATAATACAAATAACTATAATGTTATTTAATAATATATTTAAATATATTTTTATATTTTCATTCACCTTTTGTTTTCCTTAGCTGTTTTTGTTTCTGTTTTGCTTTCATTTTTATCTTTATTCACTTAATAATACACAGTACTTCATTCTTTGAAATAATTCTGTATTGATTTGGCATTCATGTCATCCCCTGAATAAGAGGAGTTCAGGTTGTTTCCTGAGTATCAGCATACTTTACCCAAGGAATTCTCCTAGCAGTGGGTCAGAGAATATGCGCACTTAAAATGGAAAAAGTCATTGCCAAATTACCCTTGCAAAACATGCCACTTTACCCACAAAAAAGGCATGAGAGTTAGCAGATACATTCTGAAGTTACCAAGCTGATTCTGACTTGGTTTTTGTAATATACTTTCAGTCAATAGTTTGGCATGCTGTGAAGTTCTTAAAATTAATTTGAATGCACTTCAGTATGATCTATGTATATATCACACAAGATTGAAGCAACTAATAACTTTTTCCCTACTCTAGATGGGAATTGGGGCAAAGCCAGCTGTTTCTCCCATGAAGATTTTTCAGAACTGGGGCTTAACTCTTTCTAGTCTTTCATCCCTCTGGCTTGGAAGACATTATTCCCAATGTCGAAATTGATTGTTTCTGCTTTAATTTTTCTCTGCTGTCTCTTCATTTGCTTTTTGGTGAGCTGAAGATGGTTTTCTCCTGTTATAGTGAAAAACCTATTCTTTTGAGTCAGGAGACTTTAGTGTTTGTCCTAAATCTGCCATTATTTGACCATCAAACTGTGGGCAAGTCACTTCCTGAAACCTTTTTCTGTATAAAGTGAGGGTACTAGTTCTTTTCTATCAGAATATATGAGTCTATTCCATATATCCAATCTCCATCTACTTGAAGATAGTTTTAGCTTTCTTTTCTCCATTTTCGCTTTATATTCTCCAAGTGACAGGGGTCTCACTTTCTTTTATGCTTTTTAAAAACCTTTAATGTTTGTTTATTTTTATCCATTTATCAATTCCTTACATACCTGTGTGACTGGGGAAACCTTTAATGTTTGTTTATTTTATTTATTTATCAGTTCCTTACATGTTAATTCTGGGGGTACGCCTCCATATGTGCACACACTTCCCTCACTCTCCAGTACTCCTGGGCCAGCACCCTCCACCCTTCCCCTATTTCTTTTCCTTCCCCCATTCCCTCTGATAACCAGTTTATTTTTTACAGAGTCTGAGAATTATTCTTGCTGTGCTTTGCCAATATGTGTTCTTTGGTTATTTATATTCCACAAAAAAATGACACCATCAGTACTTTTCGTGTTCTGACTTATTTTACTCAGCATAATTGCCTCAAGATCCACTCTTTTGTCCCCAAAGGCACTATTTCATTTTTCAAAACAGCTGAGTAGTATTCCATTGGGTCCATATCCCACAGCTTCCTTATCCTGCCCCTGTGGATGGGCATTTAGGTTGGGCCGTGCTGCTATGAACTCAGGCTGGTATCATTCTTTCCATACCAGTGTTTGCATATGCTTTGGGTAAATATCCAGCAGTGGTCTTGCTGGATCACATGCTACTTCCATTTTATTTTTTTAAAGTATCTCCTTTAAACTTTAATTTTTTAAAAAAAAGATTTATTTATGCATACAAGAGCTGGGGTACAGGCCAGAGTTGCGGGAGGTGAAAGACTTCACCAGAGGCAGAGTGGGGAGCAGAACAGGCAGATTGACTGAAACACACTGCTGAGGGGAGCAGCAGGTGAGGCAGGAATGATTTGCTGCGCCATGTGGGTCCCCTCCGTGGCTGGGGATTGAACTTGTGCTGCTATGCTGTGAATGTTTTACAGTGCGGTGCTCAACCTGCTGCACCACCAGGGAGACCCTCCTTTAAACTTTTAATTTGTTAATTTGTTTGTCTGGTCCCTCTCAGATTTCCAAATGCTTCTAGAAAAGGATTACCACTGTAGCTAATTGCTTTAGCATGTAGCTGGCTAATTAGATTAGAGAGGAGTTCTCTTCCTGACACTTAACATCACCCTTCATATGCCTTGAGACCACACTGGCTTCATTTTTTCCTAGTGGTAATCCTAAATGTCAGTGTTTGGTTGTTTTTTTGTGAGCTACGCTCCCCTGCCAACTAGGACATTAACAGGTACAACAGGTCTTTTCTGCCACTTCCCCTTTCCTCCTCCCTATTTCTTTGGCTTCCTTAATGGTAAGCCTAAAGTCACAGCTGCATGTTCTATAAGTGAGGACAATAATACCTATAGCATAAAGTTTTTGTAAAGGTGAATGAGGCAGTCCATGTAAAATTACCAGCTCAGAGCCTGCCCTGTAGCAAATGCTCAAATTGTTACTTCTGCTCACAAACCACTCTCCTAATAAGAATCATCATTTTTCTAATATGAGGAAACTTTTCTTATCAAATCGGACCTTCTGATTTGACTAGGAGAGGATCAAAAAGTCCGAGTTCAGTTTCAGTTAACAAATATAATTACCTCTGAACTTGTGCCAGGAGCCATGTTAATTGCTTTCAAACTGTATATATATATATATATATATGTATATATACACACACATATATATTTATATATATACACACACATATTTTTATATATATTTTATATATAAATATATATTATATATTTTTATATATACACACATATATTTTTATGTATATTTATATATATATGTATATATATTTTTTATATATATACATATATATATAAATCCTCATAACAAAGCTGCGAGGTAGTTGTTGTTTCCTTCTCACAGAGGAGGAAACCAAGGTTCAGAGAGTTGAAGTGACTTGGCGAAAATCACACCATTAAATGGTAAAATTGGGATTAAACTGCTAAGATAACACTAACTGCATTGTTATTATGAGCAGGAAATTGTGTTAAGAGTTTCTATGCACATGATTGTATTTAATTTGAGTGTAATTAAAGGACCCTGAGTTAGGTGCCATTTAGAGAAGAAAAGTGGTTTATAGAGGTTAAATATTAACTTTCCCAAGGTTACACAGCTTGTAAGCGATGGAAATGGAATTTGAACCCAACAATTCAGCAATATGAAAGACTTGCGGCTTTTATCGTTTAAGTTTAAACAAAGATTTATAAAGAGCTGCAGGTAAACATCTTGGGAAACCTACTTTGATACATGGAATTATTTGTAAATAACCCATATGTACCCTCTAAGGAAGTAAGTATTGCTGAGAAACAGCTTTTCTCCTAAGCAGTTTACGCATTCTTCTTAGGTTTATATTGTTAATCTGTTTAGTAGATCATTTCTTTGCTAGCATAAGGTAACTCCAGTGCACTCCAAGTGGGCATTATAATTGGTAAATGCACATGAGTGATGAATGAGGTTCTCTGCAGAGCACTCAGGAGGGCCTTAGCTTGGCCTTGTTCCTTGGACACCTGCCCTGGTCCCTGCAGCGCTGAGCTAGCATTAGAACTAGGCAGAATAATGACCCTGTTTGTTGATTCCCTGCTGATGAGCTAGACACTACCCTCCATATGCTTTGTAATCACCACCCCCTCCATGACCCCCTCAGGCAGAGCTCAGTTTAGAGCTAAGGAAAAGGGACCCTCAGAGATTGGAAGTGGTGTGTGGGGTGGGTGGGGCGCTGATGGCTGTTTCTGCCTTGTTCCCTTGTCAGGCCTGAGAGCCCCTTTCAGCTGGAGGGTGCAATCATGATCTTAGCTGACTTGCCCTGGGTCTTACCACTTTGCAAAGGGCCACAGTGCCATGAGGGTTGGCAGCCACAAACACCCCTACTCTCCCTCGCCGCCCCCCCCCCCCCCGCACAAGGNCTCCCTCGCCGCCCCCCCCCCCCCAGCACAAGGAGGAGCCCGTGGGCCTTCCTGCAGCCAGATGAGGACATGGGAATCCTGATCCTCTGCCAGTTCTATCCTCATTACCCTGCCACTTGGCAGGGGACATGTTCAAGTGACAACGGGACAACAGATGAATGACAGGGTGGGTGCGGGCTCCAGGGAGGGCATTATTGAAATACAGGATCGTCCACACTGACATGCCCCGGGCCACCACCTTCCATGGGCCAGGGGCTGCAGCCAGGTTTCTCTCTCCAGAGTTCAAAGAGGCCTTTTCGTTGTTTGACCGGACCCCAACGGGGGAGATGAAGATCACCTACGGGCAATGCGGGGATGTGCTACGTGCCCTAGGCCAGAACCCCACCAACGCTGAGGTGCTGCGCGTCCTGGGCAAACCCAAGCCTGAAGGTCAGCACACCTGAGTGGTCCACCTCCTGGTATCCGGGGCCTGTCCCTCGCCAGGCTCTGCCCCCTTCCACAGCCATCTTCTCCCCCTTTAGCCTTCCCACCCTTGCCTTCTCTCCTCTCATTTTGCCAGGGTTTATTTGGATGCTCCTGGTACCTCCTTAACCCTTAAGGGTGGCACCTGGCCTTGTTCTTGTTTTCCCTGCCTGATAGGAAGCTCCTGGAAAGCAAGCAAGACATTGTGTTGCTTTAGTGTCTTCCTCTGATAGCCCAGGGTGGCTGGGACATGGGGCAGGGGCAGGAAGGCATTGTGGGAATCTGAAGACTAACCATGGACAGTCTCCGGACCACACACAGTTCTTAGTAGAGGTGTCACAGAGGAGAGATGTCCTTGCTAGGTGAGAAGTAGGTTATCATAATGGCCAGAGCCCTGAAGATGGCAAATCCCGCCCATGATGTGAGTTAGAGCAGACTCCAGGCAGCTCTGGGAAGGTGCCTCTCATACTCATTTGCCTTTTTTTTTTAAGATTTATTTATTTATGCATATAAGAACTGGGGTATAGGCCAGAGGTGCAGGGGGTAAGAGGTATCACCAGAGACAGAGTGGGAAGCTGAATAGGCAGATCTATTGAAATACACTGCTGAGGGGCCAGCGGGCAAGACAGGAGAGGTCTGCTGCCCCATATGGGTCACCTCCCTGGCTGGGGATTGAACTCATGCTATAGTGGCTGCTGATAGCTTCATAGTGCTGAGACTTAACCCCTTGTGCCACCAGGGAGGCCTCATTTGCCTTCTGATAGGTCTTGGTGAGAGTTTAGGTGCAAAGAGTGTGTCCCTTAGGGAATGACCGGCATGGCAGGAAAGTTACAAGCTGCCTTAAAACAGCCAGGGCCTTCTCAGAGGTGCAGGAACTGGGCGGTCCAGGCAGGCCTGGGCAGGAGCTCGCAGGCAAAGCTGAGCCTCTTTAGAGGCTTCCTGGACCTCTCTTTCATGTGAGCGGGAAGAGGCCAGATGATCAGGAGGCTGCCCATGTCAGCAGGGCTTCTTGAAGAACAAAGATACCTGGGCACTAGTTAAAGTCAACATTTAGGCTACTAAAAAGCTTCCCACTTATCAAATTAAAGCTTTTAACATACCGCAGTGTGGGAGAAGTGTGCTGTTACAAGGGCACTGCAAATTTATACAACTGATTGACTCAGAATAGCTGCAGGCAGCACGGTCTAGTAATGGGGCCTAAGTGTAGTCATGCGAAACTTTCTTTTGAAATCCCATCAGTTGGCCTCTGTAACTGTATGTCTGTCACATGTCAAAAGTCCCTCAAATCCTGCTGCCCCTCAACTTCTTCTGATGACACCATCAGCTCCTGAGCTCAGAGGCCTGGGTGGTCGTGGTCCATTTTTCCTTCTGCCCTGGTCTTTTTCTGGAGAAAGCTGCATCCTAGTGTCAGTCCTGTGGTGCTCTCGTGGGCTTTCTGTCCTCTAGGACACCTGCCTGGATGCCCTGTCTAGAGTGGCTGCAGTTGACCCTGGGTGCCACTGGATGGGTCCCAGCCTGGCGAGCTGGGGGGAGACCCTGCTGTACCTCCACTCCTGTGGACTTCTGCTCACGTTGCCTTCTCTCTCCTGGCCCGGGCCTGTGCAGATATGAGTGCCAAGATGCTGGACTTCGAGACCTTCCTGCCCATCCTGCAGCACATCTCCCGTAACAAGGAGCAGGGCACCTATGAGGACTTTGTGGAGGGGCTGCGCGTTTTTGACAAGGAGAGTAATGGCACGGTCATGGGTGCGGAACTTCGCCATGTCCTGGCCACCCTGGGTATGTCAGTTGGGCAGAGGCAGAGCCTATGAGGGAGGAAGGAGGTCTGGGAGGCACTGAAGTGGCCTGTGTTGGGGGGATAATGGGGTCTGTCGCTCCTGAACCTTGCACCCCAATTCAGGCCCTGTCTCCCTAGGCTCTTCAGGGAACTTCCCCGGCTCGGTTTCCTACCCCAGGGATAAACCCCAGCAGGGTTTGACAGAGTAGGGGTGAGAGCTAATGCCTTTGAGGTGGGACCCATGGTTTCCGTCCTTGTCTTTACTGCAGTTTCTGGGATGCTGGTTAGCTCACCCAGTGGTTGCCATAGGCAAAGGGTGAGGTCTGGGGCTTACGAAGGGTCTGAAGACCCTTGGCTTTACCCTCCAGAGCCTTTGGGAGAGATGTGGTATGACCACATCCCAGGGTGGGGAATCTTGGGCCTTCAGACTCACAGGGGTGTTTGGTTCTGCCTGTCTCTTCACTGCCATCTGTCATTAAGAGCCCCTGCCCACACCCCAGGAGAGAAGATGACTGAAGCAGAAGTGGAGCAGCTGCTAGCTGGGCAAGAGGATGCCAATGGCTGCATCAACTATGAAGGTGCCTGACCATGCCTTCCTTGCTTCCATGGGCACCCGGAGGTGGGAGTGTGGCCACAGTTTGGGCTGGTTGGGCCTGCAGAATGAACAGACCTAAGAGCTAAAGGGTATGTGCTCCAGATGGGCCTCGGTGGTTCTGGATTGATGTTCTTCTCCCTCCTGGGGGTGAACATCCTGGTGGAACAGAAGGTCTGGATTTTGGAGATCACTCTGGGATGCACCAGCTGTGTGACCTTGATCTAGTCGCTTACCTTCTCTGAGCCTCAGTTTTCTCATTGAGCACTGGCACCTTTCTTAAGGTAGCAGGGATTGGCAGACGTGGTGCTGCTCATTTTATGTTCATCCAGAATCAGCACAGAGTTGGACACAAAGCAGAAGTCAGGTCTCCTCTGTCCTTCCACCTTCTCCCCACCAACCCAAGTAAGAAAGAGAGCTGCAGACGGAAGAAAGCGTAGTGGGAAACCTGAAGTCCGAAGAAGAAAAGGGGAAGAGGTTTAAGGGGCTGAGGGGGCAAGGAGCAGCCGCGGGGTGATTATGGGGCTGATGGTGGTCTTCTTTCCCAGCCTTTGTCAAGCACATCATGTCTGGGTGAAGCAGGCCTGTCAGGGTGAGTGCAGCCTCTCCCTCCCAGCCCCTCTGGGGCCCCACCAGGGCTTTGGGACTAACCTACCTACAGCTCTGCTCTCCCAACCCAGTCCTTTCAGAGCAGATGGCTGGAGAGCTCACTGGGGGAGAGCTCCACCTCTTGCCTGGTTCCTTTCTACCCTGCTGTCTGCCCTCCTTGGGCTTTGCACCCCACCTTGCCCCTTACCAGGCACATCCTCCTTCCAGGTCTGTTGGGTGAAACCGCTCCCGCAGGTCTGGGCCATCTGTATAGGCTCTGCTGTGAAAAGTGGCTTCCAGAGAGAGTGCCCCTGCCTGTGTCCCCCTTCCTTTTATGCCCCACGTGCCCCCTCACCCCATCTTAGCACCATCCTGATGGGGGTATGGAGGGTGATGTTCTTGCTCCACCTAGCCCTTTCTTTCAGGTGCCTGACCCTTGGCCTTACCCCTCCCGGGGTGAGTGGCGAGAGGCCTGGAGAGGCTGAGCTGGAGCTGGAGTCCCAGGCTCATCACTGAGGCCCCAGGACCTAGCAGGCCCACAGCTCTCCCTGGAAATAAACCGCTGTGGCTCAGCTGGGCCAGGCCTTTGCTCCAAACAGTCCCTGGTTGTTTTTTTAAAAAATGAGTCCACTGAGGCGTGTGTGTGTGTGCGTGTGTGCATGCACATGCCCACTGAGGCCCTGTTTTGTTCTTATGAGAAAGAGTAGCTATCTGTGAGCTGGGAGATGAGGGCAAAAGTCCATGGATCCATAATTATGGGGATCACATGAGCAGAGAGAGAGCTTGGGCAGGTCTACAGTTGATGGAGTTGTGATCAGGATGAATTTTGTTTCCTTCCAAGACTCAGTCTCTCCCTTACCTGACCTCTAGGTGGCAAAGAGAAAGAGGGATACCAGGGGTTTTGTGGGTGCTAGGGACTCCTAAAATGGTCCTTGCCTTTTCTTCTCTTTCAGAATTGTGTTAAAACACAACAGAAAAATTTCCATCTTAATCATTTCTTTTTTAAAAAAATATTTATTTATTTATGCATATAAGAATTGAGGTGTAGGCCAGGAGTGTGGAGGGGTGAGAGAATTCACCAGAGTGGGGAGCAGAACAGGCAGGTCAACTGAAATAAAACGCTGAGGGAAGCAGAGGGAGAGACAGGAGAGGTCTACTGTGTCATGTGGGTCAGCTCCCTGGCTGGGGATTAAACTCTTGCTGCAGCGGCTGTGGATGCTTCACAGTGTGCTGCTTAACCCCTTGCACCACCAGGGAGGCCCCCATCTTAATCATATCTAAGTACATGCTTTTATAGTGTTAAGTATATTCACATTGTGTGACCGTCGTTCTCTAGAACTTGTTCATCTTGCAAAACAGACCCTCCATGTGCACTAGACAACAGCTCTGCCTCCCGTCATTGGGTACACTATGGTGATTAACGGAGTGGGGGGGGGAGGAACCCTCTACTAAAGTGCAAACAATGTTGTAAGCCAACATTACCTCAATTAAATAAAAAATAATCACCTTCCCCAACTTGAAATGCTGACATCCCTCCCCCATGGTGAACCCTTTTCAGGTTTTCCTCCCTTCCTGTCTTCCTTCCTCACTTCCTAAAATATTTATCATGCACAGAACAGTTCTGAGGAACTGGAATCAAGACTCCCAAAGATTAAGAAACCAAAAGCATGTGGTCCCTGCCGGTAGCATATAGTTCAGCAAGGACACAGCAACTAGGGATTAACCACAGCAAAAGCCATCCTGAAACAGCCTTACGATAGCAGTACAGCTTCAGTGCAAGTCCAAAGGGCCCGCAGGCAGAGCACCAGAGTGCAGTGAGGGTGACGGGAGATTCTCCTTTGTGAGATGAACTTCAAGTGAGACCACAAAGGAGAAAGATGGCCCAAGGCTGGTGCTCAGGCCAGAGATAAGAAAGGCACAGGCAGGGCTGACAGCTCACTCTTCAGCAGGCATCGAGGGCCGGCTGTAGGCACAGCCCTGACCTGGCCTTGGGGATCTACTCGGCCAAACAAGCATGATTCTGTCCTCATGCAGCTGACAATGTAATGAGAAAACACATCCAATAGCTGTATTTATGTGACATAACAGTCAACATTTTTTGAACATAGTTAAGTTATTATTATTTGGCTGTGCATTATGGAGATGGAGAGAGAGTGGCTTCAAAGAGGTGAAGCACATTTCTCCTTCCTTTGAAGTTCAGAGGTTGGCAGTTCAGGGCTGACATGGCAGCTCTCCCCGCAAAGTCCTCGGACCCCGGGCTCCTTTCCCTGCGGCATTGCAGCAGGTGAGGTCTCTCCTGCATCTACTGATGGAAAGGTTCAGGGCTTATTTCCTGCTTGGTGAACCTCCTCAGGAGCCAGTGTGACTTACTGAATACCCCTGTGATGTCGGCCTGGTTCACTTGAAAGTAGAAGAGATTCCCAGTCTTAGCCTACCTGGGAAGAGGTATGGGCAAAAGGACATTATTTCCAAGATTTCCTTTGACTGGATTGACTTCTAATATGTTAAACCCGGACCCAGGCCATGATAAAACACTGTGGACTGCGTGGTAAACAACAGGTATTTATTGCTCATGGTTCTGGAGGCTGGAAACCTGAGATCACTCTCCTCTCTGTTGCTCTTTCTCTTTAATATACATATACACACATGTATACCTATAACACACGTATACATCTACAGGCACGGTTTATACAGTATACATACCACACATCTATATATACATGTACACACACACCAAGACACATACACACCAACACACACACACACACACACACCAAGACGAGGATCAGGGAGGAGACTTAGGGAAACCTCCTGCTTACCTGCCCCCTCTCTGCTCTGAACAGTGAGGAAGCCCAAAGCCTCTATTCACCCCCGGAGAGAAAATGGGCAAGGAAGTCATTATGGTTAAGACGATCATAAAGTGGGGCCCTCTGGTGTCAAAGGTGAATTTCAGAGAGATGATAATAAAGAGAGTGCGATCAACTTTGTGAACACCTACTATGTGCCAGGCATGGCGCCGAGCACTTCACATTTCACTCTCATAGCAGTCTATGAAGTAGGAATTATAATCCCCATTTAAGGAACTAAAAATATCCAATAAGAACAATAGCAACCACAAACTTGACTCTTTGTTCTTTTAGTTCCCCCCTCCAGTTTTAGGTTGTAGCATGACATAGTATGAGCACTTCTAAAGTCCATTTTCATCAAAATGCTTCCTCAATTGGGACTTCCAAGTCTACCCTAAGGCTTATAAACTTTCTGTCTGGTTTCTTTATTCATCCCTAGTCTAGAAACACCACTTGCTGCAGCTGGCTGACCTCCATTCTCTGTCAGTATCCCTCTCCTCACCCACGACCTTTTGATCCATCTCTTTTCCTCCCTCTTGCTGCCCATTCAATTGATTTCCACCCTCCACAACCCAGGTCAGACACACTGTGACTTCCTACGCTGCCAGAGGTCTGCTGAGCAGCAGATCGCCATGACTTAGTCTTCTTAACACAACTGCCAAATTAAAGCTGAAGATTTCAGAGCTAGAGTCATCCTTTGAGACTTACAGCTGAGTCAAATCACCTCTGCAGCATTTAACATCATGCTTTTGGCTCTCTGTGGTTGCTTGATCTTTTAAGGGAAGATGTGCTTTGGAGATTGCCCATGAAATACTAACCTCTTACCACTAGATGGCACAATTGTTGCAACTCCCTTCCAAAGGGACACCAAAGTGTGGGATCACATAGCAAGTCTCTGAGACTTGAGGAGTCTTTTCATCTCGGTGCCTTCAGGTAAATGAAAGTCTTGTTCACTTTCAAAGACTCACAAAAGTTAGTTAGCTTGCTTCAGTACCTCCACAAAGATTTTGAAATGAGAGGTCAAAGAGAAGATGCTGTTCTGGACAATTGGAGACCTGGCATCTAGACCAGTTCTGCTCCCAAATCACATGCTTAGCTCCAGTTCCAAACTAAAGGGGTTGCTTAGATCATTTGCTGTCACATCTCTCTCTCTGATATGATCATTTAGAACTCAACTAACTTCCTCTTGCTATATTCAACTTTAGCCCATTTATTTTTATTTTCACCCTTATTGCGTATATATGTTTAGAATGTTGAAAGTAAAAATCATCTATTCAAAATAATCATGGAATGCACAAGAATTGGTTGTCTAGGAAATAATAAACAAAGTGACTCATGGTCTTTTGCTCCATGAGTTTATACTCTACTGGAGGAAAAATGACCTGCATGTGAAAAATAAGCTATGTCATAAGCTAAAACAAAGAAATAGGGTCTCCCTGGTGGCACAAGGGGTTGAGCGCCGCATTGTGAGGCTTCTGCAGCCACTGCAGTGTGAGTTTGAGCCCTGTCCAGGAAGCTGACCCACATGGCACAGCAGACCTCTCCTACCTCACCCACTGCTCCCCTCAGCAGTGTATTTCAGTAGATCTGCCTGTTCTGCTCCCCACTCTATCTCTGGTGAACCCTTTCACCCTGTCTCCCCCACCTTTGGCCTGTATTCCAGCTCTTGTATGCATAAATAAATAAAATCTTAAAAAACAAAACAAAGAAAAGACACCAGCAATGTATGTTTAAGGTCTGAGAGAGAGGAGCGAGAACAGAGCACTAGGAGCTCAGAGGAGGAGGAATGATCAGAGAGGGCTTCATGGAAGAGGCGTGGCAATGCTGATGGGATATAAATAGATAAGAACTTTGGGGAGAGAGATTCTAGGCAGGAAGCACAGATACCTTGTTCTTTGTCAACTGTACCCACAGCTCCTGCGTATTAGGGTAGGCTAGAAGAAATAAAGAAGAGCAAAAGAACAGTGAGAAAAAGAACCAGAAAAAAGAACAAGAGACAAGGAGAAGGGCAGAAGGTGGAAAGGTGAGCAGGCATCATAGTTGGGGATGATGCGTGCCTATTCAGAGATAAAAAGGGAAGTTAGAAAATATAAAAGTGGGGCTTTCCCTGGTGGTGCAATGGGTTGAGCAACGCGCTATGAAGCAAACTTCAGCCACTGCAGCATGAGTTCAATCCTTGGCCAGGGAGGTGACCCACATGGTGCAGCAGACCTCTCCAGTCTCACCTGCTGCTCCCCTCAGCAGTGTATTTCAGTAGATCTGCCTGTTCTGCTCCCCACTCTGTCTCTGGTGGATTCTCTTACCACCCGCACCTCTGGCCTGTACCCCAGTGCTTGTATGCATAAATAAATAAAATCTTAAAAAAAAGAAAATATAAAGGTAAGAAGGGAACATACTCATTCTTTTCTGCTCTAATATGGTAGGACCACAGAATCATCAGCTTTCAGGCGTCAGCCCTCTAGTTCAAACCCTTCCCCCAAAACCCTATATTTTGATCTCCCATTGTCCACTTGAATACCTACCACACTGTGAAACTCATTATTTCCCAAGGTAGCCCACTCCCATTTGGGGAGAAAAACTGGTATTTCTTTCTGGTAGTAATCTGATTTTTATACCTCTGAGATTTTCATCCTGGATTTGTCTTCCAAATGGATACCCCAAATCTCAGACCATTCCTCCTCTATCATCACCTTAGCATCTCCTGGGGTTGCTTGCTGCAAACCAAGACTCTTGAACACATTTAATGAGACCTGTTGCTGGCTAATGTGGGGTCTCAGTGCCTGCTTAACAATGTGGAGTCACACATTAGAGTCTGGAAATCAATCTTCTTGACAGAAAAAATGGACCTGAGGCCAAGTGGAGGTTGGGGATTTCTGCTACGTCAGGTTGCTAGACATAAGGGCAGCGTATTGTTGTTTGTTCACGTCAACAGGAAAAACAATTCCACCTCATTATGACCTTACACCTTCTTGGTCCTGTTCTCACCTCTCCGTACTCCAACTTCATGTTCATAGTCAGCTCGCAGCTGGCCCTCCTTCCTTCCATGGATCAGGTAGAGGACCTAAGACTCTTTGCTCAGCTCTGGCAGCTCCTTTGGAGCCCCTTCCCCATCAGTTTCTATATTTAGTTGTTTGCAATTCATTCTTGAGTACCATCCATTCCTCTGGCGGTAGGAACAGACTCTTAACCATAAAAGATCTTTGTGGGCACATTTATGCTATTTTTCCAAGAAGGGAATTTGTATCCTTTGATCAAATTTTTTAAAAGTTCAAAGACCCAAAAAAGGTTAAAAGCCACTAGTCCAGAGGCTTTGTGGGATTCTGTTTATCTTTTCCCTGAGCGTGTTGACATTGCATCTGGTACACCCAGCCTTCCTCTGGCTCCATGAGCTCCAGGGCAGCTCATCTCCTCCAAGGACACCCTTCGCTTCCGCCTCTCTGGGCCAGCCCTGTGGCCACACGGAGGTTAAAGAGCAATTCCACCTTTCATTTTTTACTTCCTCTGTAGTCCTGCTTTCAGCTGGATAAGCATTCCTACCAAGCCTTGGGATCTTGCTCCACACTCTGTTGGATCTGCAATGGGCCTGCACCCCCAGTTGGAGTCCAGGGCCCACAGGCTCACCTCCTCCCTGGGGTCACTTCTGGTTCCATCTCCTTTATCAGGCTCTCCAGGCCTCCACTGGGCTTCCTCCCTCAGATGGGTGTTCCTGTGGATGGGATCTTTCCTTGAGCACCACACACCCACTCTCCCACCAGTTTGATTTTTCTTTCCAAAAAAGAAAATTATATTCTTTTTTGTTGAGATAATCTTGGTTTATAACACCCTATAGGATTTAGGGTACAGGTTCACACTTCTTTAGATGTATGTTACTACGCCACACTCACCACCAAGGCTCCCTCATCCTCCTGCACGGACTTTTAGGTCCTCTCTCTTTTGCTTCCCTCCCTCCTCCCAGTCTGGGAGCCTCAATTCTGCAGTCATATTTCTATAGTTTGTTTTGGGTTGGTTTTGTCTGTCCCTTTGTTGTGATTCTCTATATTCCATCTATGAGTGAAATTATCTAGTATTTGTCTTTTTTCTTCTGGCTTGTTAATGGAATCCCCTCCAATTCCATCTGTGTTGTCACAATGGTAAGAGTTCGCCTTTTTTTGATCACTGAGGAATATTCTATTGTGTATATATACACCACATCTTATTTAGAAAATTTTTTTAGTTGATATAACATTGGTTTACATCTTTGTTAGCGTCATGGAAGTATACGATTTCTCTCACCAGGTATAGTCACATGGCCACCCACAAAGCACGCAGTCCTTCACCATATAGCCCATGGTGTTCTCTCCCTACCCTGTTCTCGTCCTCCCCCCCACTCCTCTTCCTTTACATATCTCAGTTTGGTGGTCATCTATCAAAAGTTATATACCATATCTTCTTTTTATTATTATTTTATATATATTTTACATAGTTTTTCCTTTTTGTACAGTGCATGCTCTCTCCCTTTAGGTGTAGTCCCCGTGAAATTCCCATCACCATTTCACCCGTGCACCATCACCATAGTCCCTTGTATAAGGACACATTCCCACCCCGTTTTGATCACTCCCTCCCCTGTATACCATATCTTCTTAATGCACTCATTTCTCATTGGGCACTTAGGTTGTTTCCATAACTTGGCTATTGTGAAAAGGTCTGCAAAGACAAAGGAGTACATATATTCCTTCAAATTAGTGTTTTTGCAGTCTTTGAGCAGACACCTAGGAGTGGAATTGCTAGATCATATGGTAGTGCTATTTTTAATATTTAAAGAAAATTCCATACTTTTCCACATAGGGGCCTAGAGAGTCTACATTCCCCCCAAGAGTGTACAAGGGTTCCTTTTTCTCCACCTATTTAAAGACAATTAATTGTCAAGTGGAGATCATTCCATTTCACTAATTTTTGGTCATGCCCACAAGAGTAGGTACACTTTGTAAACATTCTTTATTGTTTTGTGCTAACATAATCTTATATGATATTAATCATTAGGGGCAGACATATCATTTTGCAGCCAAGTACTTGATAGAGGGGCAGGGTGTCTGGGTCTCAGTTTTCTCTATGTCGTGTAGGACTTTGATCCTGGCTTCCAAGGACCGGAAAGAGCACACCTGGCAGTGCAGGTCTTAGAGTCCTTCAACTTCCCTACCTGGGCTTCTGAGGAGATTCCAGAAATGTCTGCCTTTGCCCTAACACTTCTCCCATTCCATTCCCACCCACATTGTAGCCCTCAACCCCACCCATCTGTGCCCTCCATGTTAAGGAGAAGCCAGAGGTTAAAGATCTAGTGTTAAGAACCTTGGCAACCAGTTGGAATGTGGAGAATGCTCTTATGCGTTGGTTTCACAATCACTTGATGTAGTTTATTGCGGGTACTGAAATTTTCCTTTTAATTTAAAATTTAGTCTTGTGATGTTTTGCCAGTGCCTGGTGTTTAATAAAGGCAACTGGCATTTTTTTGCCAAGCTTGTGGGGTTTATAAAATTATATAGGACCCGGGTCATACCCTCAAAGAATATCAGACTGCTAGGTAAACAAAGTGGGTTAGTGCGCAAATAAAAAAGTATCAGCTGGGAGGCAAATAAATGTAAGATAGATAATGACGAAGAAGTAGGGGAATTAGAAAATGAGCAACAGGATCATTTCCAGATAGGAGGTTAGAGAAGGCTCTTTGGAGGAGGAGCTGGCATGGAAACTGTAGCAGACAGGGGTGGGGTGGAGTTGGGGGTGGGGAGAAACCCTAGAAGGTTGTGGTGCTGTTGATGTTGACGTGCCTAAGGCAGTGAGTGGTTAAGAGCCTTGGGGTTAGGATAGATGTCACTAATGAGCTGTGTGATCTTGGGCGGGTTTTTCAATCTCTGCACACCTCCAAATCCTAGTCTATGAAGTGGGTATAATAGTAGTCCTGCCTCTATCTGTTTTTTGCAAGGATCGTATGAGTCAATAAGCATAAAGCAGTTGAAACAGTGTCTGTAACATAGTGAAGACTGAAGTATTAACTCTATAGGTAAGAAGGGTATTCCAGGCAGGAGAATCAGCTCTGGCCAAAGAAGGAAAATGAAAGAACATGTATTCTTTTTTGGGGAAAAACACCTTCAATAACTGATCTACCTGGGAGACATAGGGAGAGAGGAATAATGTTTATCGTCATAGCAGCGGCCTCCAGTGAACATGACCCTGCGCTGATGCTCTTCCAATGCTTCGTGGACATGCTTGGGCATGGTTCAGTGGCTCTTCCCAGCACATGGCACAGGACAGATGGGACTATCCCCATTCTACAGAGGAGGAGACTGAGGCTGATAGAGGTCAGTGACTGTCACCAGAGTATACTCACTGGGCAGAAACTTCAGGAATATCTCTCACTTCTAAGCTTTCATTCTTAAGCACTTGTGCAACTCCCTCAGGTTAACAGTGAACGCCACCTTGTTCTCCCTCACCACCTGCCAAGCTGTCACCTTGTCCAGTCGTTTTCTCAGTCTGGGATTCCGTTTCCTTTTGAGTAAAGGAAAAATGATGCTCTACTAGTCTCTTCCTGCTATAAGGAATCTGATCTCTTTTTCTTCCCTTGCTCTCAAAATTTGTCCTTGGGTGTCTGCATCTTTCTGGACACCTGCCATCGGATAAAAGGGAGGGACAGGGAAGTAGAGAGCACAGTGCCAGGTCCCATGGCATAACCTGCAAGTGGGTTCAAAAAATAAAATCAAACCAGCAAATGATAAAATCAGAGCGAAAACATCAAAGTGAGTCAGAAACACTTCCTGGGGAGCAGGCTTCAAAGGAAATGGGGATTTCTGCTTTGGGGCCCAGCTGGGCAGGTGGAATGAGGAGTCAATTTCCTGTGGCCCTGCCCCTCTGGCCCTTTCTTTGTGGGTTCTGGTTGAGATGAGTTCGTGAGTTGTTGGGGTAGAGACAGAGCAGGAAGAGAGTATTTGGGGGTAGAGAGGGGACACAGTGAGTCACTTCTGCGATACGATTTGCTGTTTAGGTGGACATGTTACTACATTTCTATTTTCTGGGGATCTGGACTTGTAAGAATAGGCTTTCTATATGACCACTCATACTTTCATTCATGTGATTGTTATACACACACACACACACACACACACATATATACATATTAGTTGAGGTGATGCTGGTTTGCAACACTATATATGATTTAGAGGTATAGGAGCACACCTTTTCAGGTGTGTACTACCATGCCACACCCACCACCAAAACACTCTTAGTCTTTTACCATAGTCCATTGGGCCCCCACCCCCTTTTGCTCTCCCAGACACACCTCTGCTGGTATTTGCTTTGTTTTCTATTTTGGTGAACTTGCCAGATGAATAGGGCTGGGACTTACATCCTATAACCTGTGTAGCTAATATCACATGCCTTTGTAATACTATCATGAGTCTCCCCATCTTCTGCCATGATATAATTAGTGTTTAAGGGACTTTGATATGCCCTCAAAGGGCATCTATGATCACCTGCTTACAGTATTTAAATATCCACTATGACTCATGTTTTGAGGGGTAACTATTGAAGGTGCCTGTGTATGGCTTGATTATTGACTGGGTTCTAAAGTGAGAAGGCCAGGGTTTGGAAGTGAAGTAACTAAATTTACCACCAAATGACCTGGTGGAAGTCACTCTCTCTCTCCCATCTCAGTATCTTCATCTGTAAAATGGGGATAAAAAAACAATACCTGCCTTCTTCTGAGGAGCTGTGAGGGTTTTTACAAGGTGACACATATAAAGTAGCACCAAACTAGCACATAATGAACCCTCAGTAGCTGTCAGTTGGGATGCTCACCATTTTGGCATCTCAACTTAATCTCACTCAGTGGATTGTCTATAGGGTTCTGAGGCTTGGCGATCTGGGCAAAGGAAAGTTCTAGAAAGCAAGGTATTCATTAAGTAGGATGGTCCCAATCTGAAGGTCTTACCACACACAAAATCCTCTGGACACTTAAGGAAGGGGTGTGAGGGTGTAGAGTTCTGAAGGACCAAAGAAATGGGTAAGGAAGAAGGATGACTGGTGAATGTGAAACAGTCCCTGGGGATAGGGCAGGCAACCTGTGGGGTCAGGTGTCTGAGCCCCTGAGGGAGAAGGGTACAAGAGGGGAGAAGAAGGGAGAGGAGGGAAGAGAGAAGGAGGGTCAGAGAGGGCCATGCACACTTCTGCCAGGGGCCTGGTGGAAGGAGCGTATGTGAAGGAGTGGGCTCTTCTCAGCCCTCAAGCCTCGTCCGGGTCAGGGCCCACGCTGCAGACCTTACTGGGCTGAAACAGCCAGAGTCATGGGGAAGTGAGGCAGACTGCCTGTCACACCCCAGCTCACAGTCACCCCACTCTTGATCACTCTTTCAGGAAGAGTTGAATCCCAGGCGCCTGCTGTTTACCCAGACCTTGGTCCCATGCCCAGGTTTTTCCGGTGTGGTTGTCATATCTCAGGGGTCAGCTGGGCATGGCTGGTAACTTCTTGTAATAATTAAGACAGGAAGTGGCCAGGACCTGGATATAGAGCAGCTTTAAGGGGGTTGGCAGTGTGGGGAAAAACTTTTTTCTGAGGGCCCTTGTGCCTTCTTGGGCTAGGTGCGCAGAATTCCTGAGCTTGACCCAGGCTGCAGGGACCCTCGGGAAAACTTTTGCTTTATGGACATTTTATCTCAGAAATGGAGAAGCTAAGAATGTCCTATTCCAATAGGAATTTCTCCCATTCACGTAGCAATGCCCTCTTGAAACATTTGGGGGTGTCCAACACCCTATGCCCATAAGAAGGGAGACTGTGGTTTCCAGAGTCAGACTAGCCTATTTTTCAATCCCAGCTTGCCCATTTAGTCTCTGGTCATCAGCAGTCTGCCTGGTGTAGCTAATTATTTGAGCTAATTACTCCATCTCTCTGGAGTTCATTTTTTCTCACTTTTAAACTCAGGATTCCAGGGCCTCCCTGGTGGTGCAGTGGGTTGAGTGCCGTACTGTGAAACATATGCAGCACAGCAGCATGAGTTCGATCCCCAGCCAAGGAGGGGACCCACATGGTGCAGCAGGCCTCTCCTGCCTCTCCCCCTGCTTCTCTCAGCAGTGTATTTTGGTTGATATGCCTGTTCTGCTCCCCATTCTGTCTCTGGTGAATCCTCCCACCTCCCATGATTCTGGCCTGAACCCCAGCTCTTGTACACATAAATAAAGCCTTTAAAATATAAATAAACTCAGGATTCCCATGACTACCCTGTGCTGACTAATAAATTCTTTTTTTAAAAAAAAATTTATGCATACAAGACCTTGCGTGTAAGCCAGAGTTGCCGGGGATGAGAGGATTCACCAGAGAAAGAGTGGGGAACAGAACAGGTGGGTCTACTGAAATGCACTGCTGAGGGGAGCAATGCGTGAGACAGGAGAGGTCTGCTGGGCCATGTGGGTCACCTCCCCTGGCTGGGGGTTGAATTGAGGCCACAGTGGCTGGTGATAGTTAAATAGTGCTGAGACTTCAACCCCTATGCCACCAGGGAGGTCCTGACTAACAAATTCTGAAGGAGTTCTTAGCATGGCACTTTGCACATAATAACACTAAATATATGATAGCTAGAACAAGACAGCCCTTCAACTCTTCCCGCCTCAGTTTTTAGCTCTGCAAAATGAGTTATTATGGGGACTAACGGGGCTGATCAGTATTTATGAAGAAGGTGGTAAGGGGTCTGCATTGCTTTGAGTAAGCAATCATGTGATGTTCTTGGTGGGCAGAGCTTGAATCCAGGTTTGGCCAGGTATATGCAGACCTGGGATGGAAAGTTCCTGGGCTCTTGCATTTTCTTCTCACCTGAGGATGAGAGAGGAGCTTCACTCCAAGGCAGAGGTTGCTTGTCTCAGCTGGGCCTTGGGACAACAGGGCCTGGTGTTCTTCCCACTACCGCACCCTAAGTATCCTAAGAAGGACCTGGCACAGAGTTGGTGCCTAATATATATTAGTGAATGAGTGCTGGTGAGTGAGTAGTGAGTGTCAAAGCTAAGCTTACCCCTCCACAACTACCTTGATAAAATTCTAGGAGTACTTTCTCAGATAGCTCCCCAGAGTCCAGAAATTCTAAGCTGTGCCACTTTTAATCAGTGTGGACTCCGAAAAGCTCATTTCCCTCCAAGCCAGAGGAACAGCTGGATCATGTCCCAATGTACAGAAGAGTCTCTGCCAAGTGTGTAGGAGGAGAAGACTCTGAGCCAATCCACTACTGCACACTGGGTCTCCTTAGCTGAGGAATGGATCTGCCTTGAGAGGGCTACAATCTCTCCACAAATAATAGCAATACAAACATATTACACTGTGCTTTTCAGATTCCAAAGAACTTTCACATCCATGGTCTTGTGGGACCTCATGACCATGCGTGTGTGTTGGGAGGGGGTTGAGTGGAGCTGGAGGTGAGGAAAATAGCAGGGAACAGATCATCACTTTTTACAGACAAAGAAAATGAGTAAAGAGATTTGGAGAATTTCTCAAGATTGTCTAGGTAAAAGGTGAGGCAAGGACCTGCACCTAGAAAGCTCTGACTTCAACTTTATCACGAAGAGGTAGTGAGCCTGGTCTGGTCGGCAAGAGGCCTAGGAAATGATTGCATTATCTGGCTGCTCCAACTTACAGTGGGGACAATGAATAGGAACAGGGCTCCTCCACAAGGCAGACTGTTGTTGATAACCAGCAGACTCTGCCCACAGTTGATAACATCCTTCTGTCTCAATTTGGCCAATGTTACCCAGGGGCCAATGATAGGCAGCAACAGTGAAGGGGAAAGATTCCTATTTTGGTGTCAGCTTAAAGTCAGGCAAGGGGTCGGATAATGTGACTCTTGCCTTTTCAATGGAGCTTGGAGAAGATCTTCTACCCATCATGCACTGGATACCCCTCCTGACCCTACCACCTGGGAGCGTGGCACTTGGGCAAATCATAGAATAGATACTCAGGCTCCCTAGCATCTTTGCTTGATTAATATTTTATTAAAGTTAATTATTAGTGGCAGTGGCTGCTAAAAGGTCAAAAGTAGGAACTATTCTTTGATTTACTGGGACCTTCTAGGAAATATAAAGCTAATAAACTACAGTCCCTGCACTCAAGGATCTCACTGTCCAATAGTGGTGGAAGAAATGGAAGTAAATAAATAACTTTAGAACTTCTGACTATGACAGTGTCGCTGGAACAGGGCTCACTCTTCCACAGCAAACAACCATACATTTGAGGAGCTGCTATGGATATTGAACAGAGGCAACAAACAGTATCCTCGTAGGAAGGGAAACTCATAAAGTAAACCTTATATCTGCCTAGCTTTCTACCTGGGAGAGTTTTCTGGATTGTGGTGCAAAAAGGTAGAGCCTAGAAAGGACGTGGTGCTCATTGAGTAAGAGTGTAGATTAGATTTCCAGGCAAAGCCTGTGGGGAAAGCTCTTAGAGAAGAAGGAGCTAAACAGAAAAGTGCTCCCAGAAGTCCACATAGGTGTTCCCAGGGTCTCTGGATGAGGTTAGTCTGTACTGGGGAGACTTTCCGGGCCAGCAGGGAGAAGCAGAGAGCTCAGCAGGACAATGAATGCTGCGCATGGCTTGGGGGTGTTGGAGTTTTAGCCCAGGGAGCATGGAGAGGTCTCAATGGACAACTGGAATAGTTAGGTGACACACGAAGTCCACCCCTTGGGAGTAAGAATAGTGTTCTACAATTTAAAAAAACAGAATATTTTCACACTAGACATACGACCCCCTAAAAAACAAATAAAAAAACCAGCCCTGAAAAAAGAATATAATCATGCTTGACTTGATCAAAATAATCTGCTGGTGATTTTGAACAAAATTCAAAATTCTTCAAGGGATGATAACATACTCCTCCCCCTCAACAATGAAAACCCACAATCTGTAGAATATAATCTAGTATTACTATACTTGTGAAAAAGACAGAAAAGGGGCAGGAGGGCATGGAAGTTATTAGCAAATACAAAAGAAAGGATTGTTTTAGGCCAGGTTACCTTCTTTAGGAGCCAAAAAGGCAGGGGTCTTTATGGTCATACTTAGAATGTATTGATTAGAAAATTCTAGACTGATTGGCTTTAAGTTCCTCTCTTGGAAGGGGCTGAAACTGCAATTAGGTATTAAGGCTTGGTGGGGCTTGGCATAAGTGACCCCATTTGGGGCCTGTTTCTTTTAAACACCCCTGCTTCCCCCTCTTCCCTTCTTCCCTCCAGCGAGTAGTGAAGGACTAGACCGGTGCCTGGCTCAAGGTAGGCAACATAGGTCAACTAAATGAGCTAAAGTGGGAATGAATGAAACTCAAGATACGGAGGGAGGATGCCTGAAACATAATCGTGTGGGTGTCTCCTAGGAGGCAGGAGTAGGTCAGGGCAAGGGCCACAGGCTCCTGCCCTAAGCATACTATGTACTGGGGTATGCAGACCCCAGAGAACAGGATGCCTTCGGAGGATGCGCCCGCGACCCCTCTCTGGTGTCAATCTGCCCTCCCCTGCGAGCTGACGGATCCTTTCCCGTTCAGGCTAGGCAGGGAGAAAGGAGTCGCGGTTTCCCACCGCCCCCTCTCCAGCGCAGGGTCCAGGGAAGGGAGGAAGGGCGAGTCCGCGGCCCGCCCCATTGCGTCCCACCCACCGCGTCCCCTCCCCTCTGGCTGCGGGAAAAGCGGACACGGGCGCCGCTGCTCTCTGTGGGACTGGCGGGCGCGGCCGAGGCTGCGCGGGGCGGCGGGCGGGCGGACGCGATGCGAGCGCCGCGGCTCTGGGCGGCTGTGCTGGTGCTGGGGGCGCTGGCGGCCGTCGGTATCGGAGGTGAGTGAGGACCCGGCGAGGCTGGGGCGCCGCTGTCCGGTGAACCGCGCGGCGCATCCCGCCACAGCCAAATTTGCAGCCTTGGGGCGGGGAAACTTGGCGGGCGGGTCCTGAGCAGCAGCGCTCGGGTCGCTCGGGGCCAGGCGGGGACCGTCAGAGGCCGGAGCTGGACTTTCCTGGCCCAGCGGTGGCAGTACGAGGACCTGGGGGCGGGTTCTCAGGGCTCTGAAGTCCCGAGCCGGGGTGGGCGCCTGCCGGAGCCGCAGCTCGTGTGCGGGGCGAGGGGAGTAGCTCTGAGCCGGCGTCCAGCCCCGGCTGCGCGCATCGCCGGTGGTCGGGGTAGAGCCGAGAGGGGCTGGCGGGGCCGCCGGGGTGAGCTGGGCGGCTTCCCGGGATAGCTCCCGCGCGTTGGCAGAGGAGGTGGTTACAGCTTCTTAGATGCGAGTGTGCGCGCGCGCGGGGTCTCCGGTTCCTAGACATTTCTTTTCCTCCTTGCGTTACGCTTTCCCCAAGCTTTTGTTTTTAACTTGGAGACTCCCGGCGGGAATGACTCGGAGCAGGGTGAGGGAGGGCTTCGCCTCCTCCAGTGTCCGGGGTGGCCGCGGAGCCTCTGCTGCCGGGACGGACCCGCAGCCGAACAACGTTAAGTCTGTGCGAGGACCCAGATCTGGCTCGCGTCCCCGGCTTTGTCTCTCGGCGGCTGCACACACCCTCGGCTGCCGAGGCGGTCGCGTGGGCGCCCTCGGTGCTGGGGAGAGGGCGGAGGCGCGGAGCGGAGCGCAGCCCCGGGCGCTGCCGGTGGTGCTCCGAGCCTGTGACGGTCCTGGGGAGGACTCTGCCTGCCAGTCCGCTGGGCGGTGCTCGGCACGCCATGCACGAGGGCGCACCCACGTACTTTCAGTAAAAGAGTGATAAGACAGTTTAGATCCCTCAGAAGGCGTTTTAAAACATTATTGGTAAGTTCATGTCAGACATTCAGAAATGCTTTGATGACTGCCCTGAAGACGTGTGTGCGTGTCGTACGAGCGTCCAGGCAGGGCACCGAGATCTTAACAGTCTTTACTGATGGAGAGCTGACTGACGACAGAAAGCCGTATTTATTTGGTCACAGGTGCGATGGGGTGACCGCGGCAGTGGTGATGGGTTGTGCCGAGCTGGCCCTGGGCTCCCGCCAGAAGAAGAGGGTAGTGTTTAAGAGCAGGGGCTCCCGAGTGGGCCCTCCAGGGTGATAAGACCCCGGGCACAAGCCCTTCTTATATTTTAAGCCCCCATCCTAGTGTTGGTGACTGAGTTGCAGGTGTCATCATACCTCCAAGAAACAGGTGCTTGGGGAGAATAGGAGAGTTGTATCAGGACACACAAAGTTAATTCATCACAGAAAGAACCAGGTGGGAACCAAGAGAGATTGTCTAAGTGTAGAATTGAGTTCTGGGCTTTTGTGTACAAAGGTGATTTTTTTTTCTGATTACATATGCTTTATTTTTTTAAATTTACATATATTTGACATCAATTGTAATCCCCATGCAAAGGTGATCTTTTTAGCTTCGCCCAAGAAGTATTGGATTTTGCAACTTCTCCATATATATATATAGGTCTTTATTTTTTCCTTCATTAAAAAAATTACTCTTCTTACGTTGTTGTTATTTTTGACCAGTATTATTTCTCCCCCTAGGCGTGGTCGGGTAGGTCTCCCACCACAGTAACAGCTGTGATTCATCACCACAGTGCTTTGTACACTCCTATTCTGGCCCCTCCCTCCCCATCCCCTGCTGTAAGCATCAGAACCATTATCGATCTCTGTTTTACCTAAGACCTAAAGGAGAATATGTTTTGTTCGTGATCACCACCTAAGATGATCAATTTAGAGCTGGGGTGTGGTTTCTCTTCCTGAGTTTATTTCCTGGAGACTACAGAAAGCTGTATTTATTTAGTAGAGACAGTGTGATGAGTCGGGAGATAAGTATACATCTGTGAAACCACCACTTCAACCTATGGCCAATCTCATTTTTTGCTGGGGTAAGTTGATTTACACCATTGCAATATCTTTTTTCAAAAAAGATTTTAATTTTTTTATTTATACATACAAGAAATGGGGTGTGAGCCAGAGGTATGGGGCAGGTGTGAGAGGACTCACTAGACACAGAGTGGGGAGTAGAACAGGTGGATCTACTGAAATACACTGCTGAGGGGAGCAGTGGGTGAGACAGGAGAGGTCTGTAGCTCAGCTCCTTGGTGGGGGATTGAATTCGTGCAGCAATGGCTGGTGATAGCGCTGAGACTTTAACCCTATGCCACCAAGGAGCCCCCTCTGAACAATATCTTGATGAAGGAAGAGCTACAGATGAGGCATTAGAGGGCCATTTAAGTTAGTTAGAGCTTCTCATGTGATAGAGGCTCAAACAGGCCAACCACAGCCTTCCAGGAACACAGAAGGCCTGGAGAGACATGGAGGAAGGCTCTAGACTGGGGCAAGGGGTAGGTGTGGTTACAACCAGCCAGAGGTGGGTTCAGTTCTTGACTTTGTTTCTTATTGACTGTCTGACCTCGGGTAAGACTTAATCTCTTGGGCTCTCAGTTTCTTTATTTGTGAAGTAGGCAAAACAATATTTCCATGATTATGGCAAATAAATGAAATGATGCTACAAAGGAGTGTTCAATAAATAACAAGTACTGTTTTCATTATCTTTCTATCCTTGGCATTTACTTTGGGCTGGAGGTAAGAGCTGTTACTGTTTTGGGCGTCAGTGCAATTCAGAATCTCAGAATGAGACCCCTGGGTCCTTTTCTCCGGGCCTATGTGACAGGAGACCTTTCTCCCTTCAGTTCATTCCTCACTGGTGGCAGGGCATCTCTCAGCCACTCTGTCCCAGGGAGAAGTGAGGGGCATACACAGCCTTTCTGCACACATGGAGAAGAGAAGTACAGTTCTGTGTCTGGAAAAAGAGGACAGTAAAAAAAAGAAAAAGAGGAAAGTAAAAGACATCTACAAGTCTTCAGTTTCCATGAAAAGAAATTAATGTCTATTTTGTTCTATATGTTGTGCCCAGTGCCTGTCATGCGTGTGGGCAATATAATATCCACCTGTTCTACTCCCCACTCTGTGTCTAGTGAGTCCTCTCACACCTGCCCCATACCTCTGGCTCACACCCCATTTCTTGTATGGAGTGCTCTGTAAATGCATCTAGAGGTGATAGGCCTCATTTTGAGAAACCCAACATATGAGTATCTGCTTTCATTCCTAGGGAATATCTGCATTCATTCCTGTAGATCATCATGTGCTCCCCATTTGGTCATTCCACACCGAAACCATGAGCTCTTTGGGCCTTTCAACCTCTGCACTATTGTATCACTTAGAACAGGGACTTGAGGGCGTTAGAAAGTCAGGGGGCCCTCTCTGAGGTGTCTGCTTTTTTTCCCCTTCTGAATTGGAAGGCACAGGAGGGCAGCATTCTCCTTTACTGCCCTGGAAGCTGCAAGAGTGAGGAGGCAGAAGTCTGCTGGGGATGCATCAGGTGGGGCCAGGGGGCAGTAATGAGGCAATGGGGTGGTGGTGGTGGTGGGGGGCACAACAAGGGCGATGTGTCTGGTTGTGACTCTGGAATTTCCTAATAGAAATTCCTCCTCCACAACTCCCCACCCTACTTGGGATCTCTGGTTATCATCCCCTCCAGCCCCAAGAATCCTTCTGCCCTGGTTGGCAGGAAGAGCCAGGAAGCGCAAAGCTCATCCACAGAAACCACAACTCATGAATCAGCAGACAGATAATTAACGGGGGGAGTGACTGAGCAGCTTCAAGGATAAACCGCTGACTTGATCAGCCCACTCAGCTGCCCACAGGGCTGGCCTGTGATCCCTGCTGCCGGCCAGGGAGGGGACCCACATGGTGCGGCAGACCTCTCCTGCTGTGCCCGCTGCTCCCCTCAGCAGTGTACTTCCGTTGATCTGCCTGTTCTGCTCCCCGCTCTCTGTGGTGAATCCTATCACCACCACCCCTCCACCTCTGGCCTGTACCCCAGTGCTTGTATGCATAAATAAATAAATCTTTTTTAAAAAAAAAGAATATACCCTGGCCCTTCCTGAGTGGGAAACTCAGGTGCCTGATGGAGCTCACGTCACTTGTGAAAATACAGGTGGGAGGGGAAAATGCCTGCCTGTTCTCCCTGTGGAAACTGCTAGTGTTTATACAAATGTGAAACTCTACAGCAAAAATTAGTGAAATCTGCCTTTTGTGCCATGCACACCTCATCTCCAAGGACACTCTTTTTTATCAGTTAGATTTATCGAGCTATAATATACATAGAATACAGTCCATCTGTTTGAGGCCTTCAGTTCTGTGAATGTTGTCAGATGCACACAGCCAAGTAACTGTCACCACAGTCAAGATGCAGCCTAGTTCCATCACTTTGAGCGTTCCCTCCAGTTCTTCGTCATCAGTTTCCTGTCCCCACCTTTCATTCTTGGCAGTCACTGGTCTGTTTCCTGTCCCTACAGTTGTACCTTTTATAGTGTGTCATATAAGTGAGATTACACAGCAGGGAGCCTGGTAAGTGTGGCTAGTTTCACTTAGCATGGCACACCCGAGGTTCATCCTGTAGTCTCAAGCATTGGGATGCTCCGAGGTCGCCTGAGCCTTCTCCATCCTCCTCTGTTATTGAGGCCAGATCTGTTAACCCTGGGGGCATGGGGGTGCCATTCAACTTTGAATTTGTGAGTTTTCTAATTGGAGCGATGCATTGGGGCCACATGGAAGCCATGAGATGTCCCAAGTGCCAAGCAGTAATATTGTTAGGTTATGGAAGAGGATTTTGTAGCAACCAGCACTTTGATTGTTCTTGGTCCTAAAAGCAATGGTGATGTTGTGACCAAATGTCTGGTATGTCACAGTCCCTGGAGCCAGAAGCTGCTAATCAACCTGATGCTACTCAATCATTTAAAATTTTTGGTAACATCTCTGAGAAAAGCAACTTACCCTAAGTCTGTCTGTTTTTCTGTCATATTCTTACAAAAAGACTATGCTCCTCCCCCCAGCATTTCTTAGTTAGTGAAGATGTTCAAAGATTCAAGGAGAAAAAAAGACATGATATATATGCTCATTATGAAAAAATTGAATTGAAGAGCAAAATTATGGTTTTCCCTCAGATTCTAGTCCCTTATAATGTCTACTAATAAACTTATTTTCTTCTTGTATAATGGGGTGTGTGTGTGTGTGCTTGTGGGAATGTATTACTGTCCCCAGGTTTGTGTTATGTTTTAAACTTGCAGAAGTCACTTCCTTTTATATAGGGAAAGAACACGGTGTGAAAAGAAGTGTGGGTGTGGAACTGAGAGACCTCTGTTTGATTCACGGCTCTGCAGGCATTTTCATCAGTTTGCTGGGTGACATTGAACCAATTCCTTTGCCTCTGGACCTTGGGTTCTTGGTGTCCCAGAGGCTGCACAGTGGGAGGATCCCCTCCCACCTTCACCTGGACCACTCTCTCCTTTAGCTGATTAGAAGTTTGGAATTCCATGTAAGGTTTTTTTGGGGGGTGAGGGTGGAGAGGAGCAGGTAGATTCTGATATTTAAAACAAGCTTGAAAGACTGCACTAGAAGGAGTCTCCAGAAATTTACAGAGGCACATTCAATAGCCACTTTAAAAGTTCCTGTAGTCACCCCTAACTCTCTTTGCCAATGGGTTCGTGGCTAGAGGAAAACTGGGTGTGTGGTTGCCAGTCCCTGCTTTCACTACCACACCTGATACACTCCTCAGATGAACCCTTGCTGGAGCCCCCTTAGAGGCACAGGTTTGAATAACAGAAGTGGAGGAGAGTCTGGCGTCTCTGTTCTGAACGTCTATCAGTGCAAGTTGAGAAGAGGCTCTGCTCTCTCCAGGTGATTGATTTCTTGAAGGCTATGGGAGTGGGCTGGACAAAGTCTATTCTTGGCCCCCCTGAACTCTGGGCTGCCTTGTGGCTGTGGGGTTTTGCTGCTGAAGGTGCTCTGGTTTCTTGAAAGCCTGGCAAATTCCAGGAAGCCTTCATTTAAATAAATCCAAATGTCAAAAGGGTGGCAAAACAAAGGACATTTCAAATTAGCTTTCATTTTCTTTCAGCTTATAACAGTAATTAAGTTTGTTGTCAAAGAAAGTCAAGCAGTTCAGAAATAAAATAATGTTGCAACTGCAGTTTCCTTAGAGTGTTTGATAACCACTGTGGACTGTTACTTTAGACTTTTTTCCCTATGTATATGTCACCATTTTTAATTATAAGATCATTCACCATAGGATCACTGTCACTTAGTAATGCATGCTAAGCTTTTTTCTATGTGGTTTATGACACCTCATCATTTATCCCAAAAGCTTTAATTCTAGCTAGGGGGGCATCTATGGTAAAGCCAGAATTGATCTGACCAAGTCTCCCTGAAATTGGGCTCATTCCCAATTATTTGCTACTACAAACAAAGCTGCATGGAGTAGCCATGGTCACGATTATGCACATTTGTGCCCCTGTTTATGTAGGCTGAACTTCTCCAACTAAAGTTGTTGCATCAAAGGCCATGAATCTTTTCAATTTAAACTGTAATGGCTTTGGCCAAATGGTCCTGAAAACCCATGGGCTCAATTTGCCTTCTTACCAAGGCAGGCCGCCCACGAGGACCGGTGATGGGGTCACTTGCCTGCTGCCCACACCCACAATACATGAAGTGGAGGAGGAGAAGTAGCAGAACTGCACAGCTGGATGCCAGGGAGGTCACCAGTGGGGTGCTGCTGGGTAGGGCCCCAGACACAGCGTGGTACAGCCTCTCCTCCTCTGTGCTGTGTGAGTCAGATGGGAGGTGGGCCCATGCCAATAAAATTTTCCAGAATTTGAAATGCAGCATTACCATCAAAAGTCAGCTAGGTCGTTAAGAAGAAATGGACACTTGTGCATTGTCCAAGAGGTCTTGAGTGCTTGGATGCCAGGCCTCCTAGAGTCTTAGCCACTCCTTCTTGGGAAGGCAGCGCTGTGAAGCTCATTTGTCCACTACGAATCCTTTTTTTTTTTAAAGATTTATTTATTTATGTATGCACAAGAGCTGGGGTGTAGGCCAGAGGTGTGGGGAAGAGTGAGAGGATGTAGGGAGACAGAGTGGGGAGCAGAAACAGGCAGATTGACTGAAATACACTGCTGAGGGGAGCAGCAGGCAAGACAGGAGAGGTCTCTGTGCCATGTGGGTCACCTCCTTGGCCGGGGATCAAACTCATAATGTCGTGGCTGTGGATGCTTCATAGTGCTGCGACTTACCCCTTGTGTCACTTGGGAGACTCCAACATGATTACTTTTACAGGTAAGCAAGGGGAAAATCCTGAGAGGTGAAGAAGCTTGACAAGATCACATGACTAATTTAGCGTCATTGGTGGGTCTAATTCTGGGGGCTCCCTTCTCCTGGCCTGCCGTTTCTTCACAGGATCCTGTTGGAGACAAAGAGCTTTCTGTCTCCTGACCCCAAGGAATGGGCCTTCCTAGTGCAGAAAGTGATTAAAGATAAGAAAGATGAAGCTAACGTCCACTACCAGTGGTACTTTCCTATGTGTTACTTCATTTAATCCTGACAACTCAGGAGGAAAGTATTATATTGTAACTGGGGGCCTGGGGGGAAAGAAAGGAAGCAGCTGTTTGGGGTCTCCAGTGCTTGGCTGGTGTGGCTGGGTTTGCCTGTTGAATCCTGAGGAGCAACGCTAAACTTGTGAATCAGTCTTTGGGCCTTAGACGGAGCACCGGATAGATGAAGGAACTAGCCTGAGGTCACCCAGCCTTTGGGATGGTGTAGGTGGCTTTAGACCTGAGGTTTCCTGCCTGCCAATCTGCTGACTTTCCTGTCACATCCACTGAACACAATAATAGTGTTCATTGTGTTACCGACACTGCCCTTGTGGTTTTTCATGGGGATTTGGGTGTTATCTTGAGGCCACAACCATATAGAAAGCAGGACTCTGTCTGAGAATGGGCCTGATGCTGTGCTCAGCTTGTGGCTGCCTAGTGAGTGAGCTGGAGGTGACACCCTGAGGTGGTCTGGCCTCCCCAACAAGGGCAGGCCTGCTGGCTGAGGGCTGGGGACAGGCATGGCCAGCGCTCAGAACATTTGAACTCTGTTCCAGGGGTCCACTTCCCTAGAACAGCATTCTCAGAGCAGAACCCCTTGTTCTGTCTCCCTGTGTACCACCCAACAGCACATCCTCACAACATGGCTAGGGTCTGACCACACTTTCAACACCACTACCTTCCAAGTCCAGATTCCTGCTACCAGCTGCCTGGATTATTTTTTTTCTATTTATAATTTTTAAAATTTACATATATTTGACATCAATTGTAATCCCCATGTATTCCCCATCGCTGCCTGGATTATTGCAATACCTTCTTCCATCTCCCATTGCCCTGCTGTGCAGGCATGTACTCCTTCCACATGGCCAGAATGGCCCTTTTCATCTCACCCCTGCTTAGATCTGTCCTGTGGCTTCCCAGCTTGGGGAGAAGGGAAGTCATGTCCTCACCATGGCCTCCAGCTCCCTTATGTTCTGTGTGTTCTGGTCCTGCTGCTTCATCCACCTCTCTTCCTCTCTTCTTCCCTCTTTCTTCCCTGTATATATACTATATACTATATATATAACTATCTATATATAGCTATATATATATATATGTTTGTTGTTATTGTTCTTACCATGGGTTCTTTCTGGAAACATCATCCTCTAGTTTTTTCCCCATTTGCATGTCATTTTGAAATTGCCACTCAGGGAAGTCTTTCTTTAGCACCTTCTGTAAAGGAGATGCCCTCTCCTCATTGATGTTATTCCTTTATCCTGTTTTATTTGTTTAAAGTGTTTGCCATTGCTTGAAAGTGCCCTTTTGTGTGTGTGTATATATTTATGTTTTCATCTTCATTAAAAATTCAGCTGCATGAGAGTACAGGTTTGTTTAGCTCCTAAGTGTGTGGTTCTAGCACCTAGCAGAGTGCTGGGCATGGTGGGTACTCTGTATCTGAGCGAATGAGGGAATGAATGAATGCTGACACCATGATGTGTGTTAGCAGAAGTGTATACAGCTCAAGTCACCTCTTGGCTGTTATCCGTAGGTTGATTAACCATAGTAAGTTTTTCTCTCCTTCTTTCTTCCATTCCCTCCCTTCCCTTCCTTTTCCTTCCTTTCCCTCTGCCCCTCCTTTCTTTCCTTCCTCTCTTTCCTGATAGCAAAGTTTTCATTCCCTGCTGAATTTTTTCAATCATGCAAAGCATTTTAGGACAGTGTTCCTGAAAATCATTCATATATACTATGGGCATGCAAATCCAATTATCATCATTGTAGTCATAGTTCAAAGAACAGAAATTTCTTCAAAGAACAGAAATTTCTTGCCACTGGAGGCTAGAAATCCAAAATCAAGGTGTCAACCGGGCCTTGCTCCCTCTGAAATTGAATAGAATCTTCCTTTGCCTCTTCCTCTTCCCTGGCTGGCACTCCACAGCCCCCACTGCTCTCAAGTCCATCATTCCACTCTCTGCCTTCACTGTCGCCTGCCTTCTCCCTGTGTGTCTGTCTCCATGTGGTGCTTTCTTCTTCTTATGACATCAGTCATATGTGATTAGGGCCCACCCTAATGACCTCATCGTAAGTGTATTTGCAAAGATCCTGTTTCCAAATAAGGTCACCACTGTAGGTAGCTAGGCACAGGATTTCAATATCTCTTTTGAGGGGACACAGTTCAACCCATAACTCATTTTAATATTAGCAGAGGGAAATTATACACAAAAGTCTTTTGATTTTAAATGCCATGGTTCATTGGTTTTGATGCACTTAACGACCATTTAAAAAATGTTGAAGCACATTTAAAAAATCTTTAAAACCAGGATGTATTCTATATGGTAGTTTGGACTTCCTACTGCTTTTGGTGATCGTGGAGCTTTTGCTCAGATTGCACAGGTATGTCTTACCTTGAACTTCACCTTCCTGTCTCTTTCTCCTTCCTTGGATTACCAAGCTGCTGCTGCATTCAATGAGGGAACAAAGTTATAAACTTCCTTAAAACTTATTCTAAAGCAATGGTTTGCATATACATAAGCAGTTAGTGTGGGTTGTTTTGTTCCTTGATGACTCACTCAGTAGGTAACTGTGGCAGAAGATCAGCCACCTCCTGAGTCATCTCGTGTCCCCATGGACAAAGTGGGAAGTGACCAGCCAAAGGTTAGTAGCTGAGCTGGGGACTCAAGCCAGAAGCTGTCTCTGGCAGATAATTAGAAAGATTTTCATGGTGTTTGCAGAGAAGACTGCTCTCCCTTCACTAGACTAAACACCTCTCCCTGTGACTGAGCCTTCTCCCCAAGTCCCCTGGCTCACTAGGGTGGCCCATTTCTGCATTCTGACATCCTGTTTCATTGGACAACATGTCCTCAAAATAACTCTCACTGACGCATTATGGCTTCCACTGGTTCCAGCTCCCTTCTTGTTCCTCCTTTTTCCTCTACTTTCTCCACCCTTTATCTTTTTTTCTGGTTCTTTGAATCTAACCCACATGCCGAACCACAACCTTCTGTTCTGCTTTCCAGGCAAACTGCTGGACTGGTCCCGGCTATCTTTTCTAACTGGCCTTCTCTTCTTGGCCATCCATCCTGGGACACTAATGTTCCTATCTCCACTGAGAAGCCAAAGCTGACAGTTGATCATTTTACACAAGCCTGATGATTTCTGACTCTGTGCTCCCCTGTCCCCAATTGGCAACTCAATTGTATAGTGTCTTGTTCACTTCAGGGGAAAAAATGTTAGACATTTATTCCTTCAGCAGCTTGGAGCGCAGGATAAAACCAGCTACTACACCAACGGAGCCAACCTCACCGGCAACATTTATTAAGTGGCTTCTGTACTCCTGTTGTCAGACTTTTGTTTGACAGGGATTCTTCGTTCCTTCAAGCCTTACAACCATCCTGTGAGGACCAGGCCAGTCCACCTTGTTTCCTTGCTCTGGCCGAATGGTCAGACGGAAGTGGTGCTAGGAGTTTTTAATTCTTTTCAGTAACAAAGTTCTTCTATTTTTTTTTTTAAGATTTATTTATTTATGCATACAAGCACTGGGGTACAGGCCAGAGGTGTGGGGGGGCGGTGAGAGGATTCACCACAGAGAGCAGGGAGCAGAACAGGCAGACTGACTGAAACACACTGCTGAGGGGAGCAGCAGACAAGGCAGGAGAGGTCTGCTGCACCATGTGGGTCCCCTTCCTGGCCGGCAGCAGGGATCGAACTCATGCTGCAGTGGCTGCGGTTTGCTTCATAGTGCGTTGCTTAACCCACTGCGCCACCAGGGAGGCCCCAGTGACAAAGTTCTGATGAAGATCTCCACTGCTCCAGCAGGGCTGAGGCTGAGCAAGAGCATAGGTCTCATGAATGGAAACAGAGGCCCCAACTCCTGCCACATGCTCAGGAGGGAGAGTGGCCTGGGAGCAGCAGCTCATTGAATCAGCATGTCCTGAGAGCGAGACTTCCATGAGTCAGTCATTTTCAGCCGCTGCATTCCAGGAAATGTGCCCTTGGTGGCAGGTCTGGATGGGGGAATAGGGGAGACCATTAGTTCTCACGAAATCAACCTGTGATTCATTAAGAAGAGGAGGTATGGGGAACTGGGTAACCATGACCCCCCAGGCTTGATTTCCTAAAGAACAAATCCCGGCAGCTACCTTGTTCTCTGGGGTCAGGGACCGCCTGTTATTGGGACCTGCTGTTATTTATTTCCCATCTGGCAAGGCCTTCTATTGTGGCTACAAGTCAAGGACTCACAGGGGAAATGCTAATTTGCGAATGAATAGATGGATAAATGGACAGACTGGGAAAAGTTTTCAAAAATAATTTGGCAGTGTCCACACCTCCCACGTTCTTCTTCTCTCCGGGGTCTCCTCTTGGTTCTCCTCTCCATAGTAAACATCGAAGGCATTTATATCCAGAAATCCACCCTCCCTCCCCCTCCATGCCAATTCTCATGGAAACTTCAAAGAGGGAGGCTGACACCTAAAATAGCTCAGGCTCTGCTCCTCTCAGAACTCTCAGTCAGGCAGTAAAGGGATTTGTTCACATCTGGCTGGGAAGAAAGAGCAACTGTGAACTAGGACGTGGCCCGGCTGTCCCCGCGGAGAGAGGCCTCTTGGTGGCATTACTGGTTCTTGGCAGTCTGGATTCTGAACCCACAGCCTCCTGCTCTTCTTTCTTTACAGATGGTGGTGGGCTCAGGACTGCCCCAGCTCAGCGGGGGCCTCGTTGTTTTAGGGCCAAGCCTAGAACCGTTGTCAGCACCCACACCTCACAGTATTGGAAGCAGGTCCTCAGACAGTGCTGAAGCTGCTGTTGAGTCAGACGTTGGAGCCCCAAGTCCCTGCTCATGGACTTGTCGTAACCCTATGTGCAGAACTGGGGAGACCTGGGAAGTTAATCTCAAGGCGCTGAGCAACCTGAGACTTTCAGGAGGTGCTTGGAAGACTTCACATTTAGGTCCGTGCTTTTAGGGTAAAGATGAAAGTTTAAGTTGTCTGAACAACTCTTACCCCACTCACATGTTTTATATTGTAGTTCTTCATATAACTTGAAGAAATGAACTTAGTTGCTTAAAACAAGGAAACAAAACTGACATAGCCCAGACATTTCATTTTGTTCCACTATGTATTGATTGAAGGTTGCCTTTGAGCCAGGACTGGAGGGGCTTAAAATCTATTGGGTGACAGTGTTAAGACTGATAGAAAAATAATTATGGTATTGTTACAGGGCAGGGAGAAGGGCACTCCAGAACCCTTAAACCTGCCCTCTCTGAATGGGTTTTGCTATCCACCGCATTAAGACAAACATATAAGACCTTTAATGGAAAGGAACTTTAATACAATTAGGATACAATACAGAAAGGACAAAGAATACAGTTACTAAGTTAAGCATTTAAAGTTACCCATCTCCTTGAGGGTAAAAGTTTAGCCAAATAGGATTGGCTTAAAGCAAGGCCCAAAAGCCTGCCACAAGTTTAAAGGACCTTTCAGTAGAGACCCATAGAAAAGGGTTAGAAAGAGTCAGACAAATCTGGGAGGAAAAGAGCAAAATTAAAATTAAGATGAAAGCTGCCATTGTTAACCTCCCCACGGGTCTCTCACCCACATCTGTTTTAACCAGTCCGAGACCAAATAGCAAGCGCAGTTTTTTCACATGTCCCTCTGCTCCACGTGCCTCCTCCAGGTCTCCTTGCTGCTCTCATCCTGCTTCCTTTTTCCTTCCTTCCTTCTGTCCTCTTTTCTCCTCTCTCCAGCATCTTCTTATCCCTGCTCAGCTCTACCCACTTAGGTTGGAACCGGGATTCTGGAACTTCCCCCTTTCCTGGGAACCACCCTGTTACAGTATGTTAGGATTATTAGAGTTGAAGAAATTGAGGCAGAAAAGAATTAAATGAGTCCCATGGGGCCACATTCTTAATGGGTGATTCAGTGAGCTCCACAATCTACTGATTGTGTATGTACCCTGTGCCCCCTAGTGAGGCCTTGAGACCCTTTTTGTCAAAGTGTAACTTTCAAAGAATTAAAAGCATGAGTCCCTTGCAAGTATCAAATCAACACATATCAAAGATTTAATTCAGCTTAATTAATGAGGGAACTGATGTTAAGACCAGTTCAACAGAGAATTCTAGGAAGGACATTTATAGGAATGCTAAAATCAATTATCTAATAGATTAAACATTGCTTAATGTTCTACCAGGCAATAAACATTCACCTTTGTGGGTTACCTTTTCTGTCAGGCAGAAACCTTTCACAATGCTGTTGAGTAAGAATCAGCTACATTGTTCTCATCAAGAATCATTCTCATTATTAGTGGTTTTCTACAAGATGACCTCTAATAAATTGCTAAAATATCCTCATCGGTAGAAGTCAAACAAAGGTACCCATCCTTAGAAAATCAGATAATCCCCAAAGATGGGAGTTTAATACCCCACATTGCCTTGAAAGGATACCTGCTACTCCCTTTGTCTATTTCTAAATTCTGGATAATTTTCTTAACTCTGTGTGTGTGTGTGTTTACATGCACATTTTCTGGGTGTATTTTTGTCCAAATATTGGGAGGAATTTAGTCACATGGTAATAAAATGGATAGACATTTAGCTCCGTGAGAATTCTTAGGGTCTCCCCAGTGGTCTGCGTGATTTCTTCAAAAATCAATTTGCAGGTCTTACCTGGTGGGGGCAAAGGGGTCTCTTTAGAAAACTGGATAAGGAAATTGTGAGGGTGACTGCCACAAGGAAGCACAGGGGTGCCTCATCCTGCTCCTCCTGTTGAAAGAGGCCTTCCTGGGGGTACCGCAGGGTGGGGGTGGGGTTGCCTAACTGAGGCCACTTGAGGGGAAGCAGGACTCATGGTGGCTCCTGTCTGAGCAGATGCCTCATGTTCTTAGGGTTATTTTGATCTCTCTGGTTGATTCAGCTTCTCCCAGCCCCTTAGTCAGCTTCCCCCAGCCTTTTCTCTGTCCTCTGACAGCGTGAAGACTGTTCTTATACGAATGGCATTTTGTAGTGTTCCAAATGCTTCTCTGAAAGCATTAACCTCACTGAATTTTTGCACCAATCCTGGGGGATAGATATGATCATTTCAGGCATGAATTGAGCTGTCCAAGGTCATGACAAGACTGGTAAGAAGAGCATCTAGAATTCAAATACAGGCCTTTGAATGCCAAAATCCCATGTCTTCCAGCTCACCTCAGCCCACTTCTCCCTGAAATACTCTGTGCTTGCTCCCAGTAAGCCAGAGATGATTTCAGAGGAGTTGCCTCCCCCAGCAGACCTGTGGGGCACTGCTGGAGAATCACCCTCACCCCAGTGTCTGGACCCTGAATGCTCTGGGTAGTGGACAGAGGGTACATCATCACCTTTGCATGGGCCTCAACCTTTCATTCAAATAATGTAGGTGTCAAATTATACTTTTTAGTGATTGACATGTACATTTTATAGGGGACATGTTCTATGTATAGTGAATAAATAATTTTTATAGTATCAAAAACAAAAACAGATAATATAGATGTCAAATCGTTAATCACAGCCTTGCCATCAATTCTCATCTGATATGATTTGGGGCCATGGCTCAGCTTTGCCCCATCAGTTACCGTCATTGTGGCCTTGTCAATTCAGGGCTCTGATGAGTTTCTCTGGGGCTCTCTCATTCTCTGTCTTCCTTAGCAAGCAGCTGGTGTTTGGTAAATGTCCATGGTATGGGTAGGATGTGTTCGTGTGCATCTAAGAGAGGTGAACCTGGACATTTGGGGACATGGGGAGGAGTGGCAGTCAGTTACTTCTCTCAGCCACACCAGGCATTCATAGCTTTGTCTCTCTGTTGCAGGACCCAACATCTGTACCACACGAGGCGTGAGCTCCTGCCAGCAATGTCTGGCTGTGAGTCCCATGTGTGCCTGGTGCTCGGATGAGGTAAGGAGCAGACATCAGCTTCTTTCCCAGACTGCCTTGTACTGACCACGAGGTCTCACCTCCCTCGAAGACACACAAACTCCTGTCTCTTCAGAGCACGTCTAGGTGAAGGCTTCCCTTTGATGGACGTTGCAGTGAGCTGTCTCAGGGGACGTGGCTGGGATCGCCTCCCTGGCCACGTGGCCTTGTCCTTGGCCTGTTTGATGGGGTCTCCTGGCCTCACCATAATCACTGTTACCCCTTGGCACACTTTGTTTGCCTTTTGGTGCTATGGAGCACCCCAGGGAACCCGTTTCGGGTCTCGATGGGAGAGGCAGGCAAGGGCTGTAGGAGTAGGAAGGATGGGCTGGCAGACATCCAGCAGGTAAAAAAGGCAAACGAGAAAGGAAACTTGAATGTGTGGGGGGATAGTGTGATTGCGGATCTTTATTCCTCCCATATCTTCTCTGATGGTGGGGACTCCTAGGTGTCAATGAGGAAAGGAGCTGGGCCAATTTGTCAGGATGGGGTCGGCGGGGGAGTGACAGGAAAGAGTTAGCTGTGTCTAGGCAGAGCATTTGTTGTGTCTGGGGCCCTGGGGAATGAGTGTGTCTGAGGGAATGGCTGTTTGTGGCCGGGATGGGAATTTGGTGCTGGCAAGGGCTCGGGTGTGTACGTATGGGGTGGGGGTGAATGTGGCTTGAGAGATATCAGAGTCTGAGGCTGAGTCATTGGCCTACCTCTCCATCCTCCCCACAGGTGGTTACCTGGACTCCTGGCTGCTGCTCTCAGTTACCTGAGGGGCCCTCTGTGACCACAGATGTCCCTGCCCTCTGTGGTCTTAAAACTGCTCTAACCCAGCCCCTCATTCTTTCTGTCTGCTTTTCTTCCTAATCTGCTGAGTTTCCTAAAAAGGCAGCCTCCCTGGCAGGCTAGTTGGGGGCTGGGGGAGTATGAGCTGGGAGGCTGTGTTTATCCTCCAGAGGAGGACTGCCACAACACGCTGCCTTGGCCTCTGTGCAGTTCGGCACGGGAACTGCTTCCAGAGGCAGCTGCCGGACATCTGGGCCACATTGACTTCATTTAGTAAATGAAACATTCCCTGGGGCAGGGAGGGGGTGGGGAGAGCCCTTCCTCTCCACCCCCGCAGGTTCTCCACCCCTCTGGGCTGAGCTGGCTGCTCAAGTGTGAGGTGGCCTCCTCCCTTCTCATTGGCCTTAGCCTGCCTCCCTTGGTTGCCATCACAGTATTATTAAGCTGCTTTGACAAGGAAGTTGGAATTCAGTAACTAAATCCTGGAAGAAGGGAGAGCTGAGAGGGGAGAGGGCTCCTCATTGGAGCCCCTAGCAGCTTAGTAGCAGCTGCTGGGACAGAGTAGGAGCCAGGGGAGAAGCCCTAGCCTCAGTCAAAGGTTGCTGCCCCCTCCTCCTTCCCTCTTTGTCCGCCCAAAGCAAGAGGAGATGAAGACAACTGTGGCCCAGAGTCTAGGGTAAAAGAAAACGTTATTGGGATGTCTGTCTCCTCTCTTGGATGACACGGGATGAGTCATGTGGTCATGGAATGCTGGGACTTGGTCAAAGCCCTTAGGTCGTGTTACTCCATTTTAGAGATGCAAGTAGAGAATATTTACTGATGACTGTGGTAAATCCTGTCCCCTGGGGTAGACCAGGGAAGGGCAGGAGTAGAAGGTGCAGGATAGGATCAAAGATGAGGCAGGACCAGCCAAGGAATGGGGAGTAGAGTCAGAAAGGAAATAAGTCCAGCTAGGATCAAAGAAAACTGATGAGGGCGGTAGGAGGTCCAAAAGATACTCTCTAGGAGAATGGAATATAAATGGGAAAGTAGGGGTGGCTGAGGGTTGAGTGAATGACTACAACTATCCCTGTGCAAGAGGGAGAAGGGGAAGAGGCACATTGGAGGAGCCCTGTTGGGGGGCCAAGTGTGACACTCCACTCCCTTCTCTCTCACCTTCCAATAGAACTGGGAGGTGGGAATCCCAGGCTGTAAACTGAACAGGGTTGCTGTTTTTTTCCTGAGGACTTTCCCTGCACAGGCTGAGTTTAACTGCTGAAAGTGCCTTGGCTGTTGACTTAAAAACCCCAAACTGTACCGTCTGGGCCATTTTGTATATGATTTGTTGCCTAATCCACCCTGGAGAGCCCTCTGCTTTTGGCCTGCACCCCCAGCTGCAGGCTGGGTTGGCAGTGCCTGGAAAAACAACTGGTTGGGCTCAGCTTTCTCTTGGTCCTGGAGCACGCTGGGTGTGGAGAGTGAGCACTTGGCTGGGCAGTAGGAAAGCTGGCCCATCTGTCTAGGGTGTGTTCTGGGGGTGGGGGGGGTGGGGGAGGTGTCCGATGCTGACATGCATTGGGATGGTGTGCGATCTCTGGGTCATGAATCTAGCACAGAGGCTGTCCCCACACAGAGATTCAACTTATGGTCTTGGTCTCAGTGGTACCATGTTGGAATCTAGAATCTTCCAAACTTGCCTGGTGGTGAGATTCACCTTGGGTGCTAATTAAAATGTGAAAATTTCCCAGCATGGAGTCTGGACCTATTGCATCAGAATAAATGGTTATGATAGCAGATTTGGCAAATAGAAGCAGCTGGTCATCTGGGTTATGGTGGATGGAGCTGCTGGTGATGTTGCCGGATGTGATACAAGACAACCAGTTCAATAGGAATTAAACAACCAATAACTCTTTAGTATAAGTTAGTCCCCCGAAGTTGGCAACCCCAAGGTGGAAGGCAGTACCAGGGGTTCTCATATTATACAGAGTGTGTATCGGAAGGTGAACTCAGCCTGATAGCTAATGAAAGAAGAATGGGCTTGGGGCCTGGAAAGCAGAGAACTCCAGTGGGACTTCCTTTCCATGTTCCTTACTGCATCTGCAGAGGAAAATTTAGGCCACTCTGTAATTCTTTTCCTAACATAATTTTATTCTTACTTCGCTCTTGCTTGGTCTTACTTTTTTTTTAATTTGGAGGATAAATGTTCAGCCTGAGAGTTTTGCTCCAACTTGTTATTGTGTAAATGTATTATTAAAAATGCTCCTGCCCCATTAAGCAGTGGGTGTGAATACCAATAACTGTAAACAAAAATGCTTTCCCTTTCCTCTTCTCTTGTCTGTCCCTTCACACTACTTCTCTCTGTACATTCAGGTGTTGTCTCGTCCTCACCAGATGTCGATTAAAAGAACAATGTTAATTTATTTGAATTGGAGTGTTTGATAACAACCTGGGGAAAAGGATAAAAAAAGAATAAGTATCAGGTCACGTTGTTCTTTGTCCTCTCAGAAGGATGCACAATAACAATAGCAGTTATAATGATAATAGTAGAAAAGAGTCACTTCTATTTGCATTTATTTGTTTAAACCCAAAAAGGTAAGTAGATTTGACTTATACTGATCTATATATAGATCTTGCGAGCCTCTCTCTCTCTCTCTCTCTCTCCAGATAGAGATTTTTACATTTTGAAAACATTTCACACCCATAGTTCTCTTTCATCTCCAGATCAGCCCTGTGAGATAGGAAAGATAATGATAGTTATTCAGCCTGTCCTTGCCCAATTTCCAAAATGGGATTCATGGAAAATGCGACTAATAGCATGTGTCGCTCTCCCAGGAAAGGGAGGGAATTGAGCTCACACAGAACATGGGCTGGGACTTCCCACCTTGGTGCTTGTGCTCTTCCCTTGGGTCTCGGTTATTTTTGCCCTTTCTGTGTAATATCCGGTTTCACTGGAAGCTGGAACTTTTATATTCCTCTCTCTTCCTTCCCATTTTCTAAGTTAGCTGGAGGCATTCCTTGTCCCTGCTCAGCCTGTGTTGTCAAGAAAGGGAACTTTGCCGTGTGTTGAGATCACCGGGTTCTGGAAGGAGAGTCTCTCAGGGAGAGCTTGGCTAGGGAGCTGGCCTGCTGTGTTCCTGACCTCTCTGGTCAGTGACCGCAAGAGGTAGGGAGGGATACAGCTTTGTTTCTTAGTATTTACATTTCTAAGGAAATTCATAAGGAGCAAAAGGCTCATCAGCAAGTCCTCTCATTTCAAACCTCCTAAAAATCAGTGTCGCTGGGAGAGCGACACATGCAAACAGGGGTGAGGAATCCCCCGCCAAAGCATTCTCTTCCTCATGGATGCAGTCCTTTTGGGGGTTGTTCTCATTCATGTTCTTGGCCTCCCCTTCCTGCTCTCCTTCAGCATCTGTCTTAGCTCTGGGAGGGATCAGCTCCTCAGTGCATCTCGGTCTGTCCAATCGTTGCCTTTTTGGGAAGGTTTTCTCCCTGGGGTTTTGTGGGTAACTGGAATCAGAGATACAGTGGGAGTTTCTGAGCAAGAAAGATGCTGCTTCCTGAGGAGAGGAGGGCAGGGACCATAAGAAGAGTTTAGGCACAAAAGCCCGAGTGCTGTGAATCCTCCCCTCTGCTGTTCTGGGTGTGGGCAGGAGTGTTCATCTCTCTCGGAGACTTGGAAGAGCCTCTGTGTCCTTGCGGAATCTTTTGAGCCAGGAAGGCTCAGTCTTATACAGTGTTTCCCATGGCTCATGCATTTCTCTGCCCTCAAACCTGTGAGGCTGAGAGAGAAAGAAGGAAGCTGCTGGTTTCCAGAAGTCCCTCTACTTCTTGGCTGGGCCAGGGCGGTCTTCATGCCATTTACCTCAGTCTGTTCGGGTAGTTATAACAAAAGGCCTTAGAGCAGGTGGCTTAACTACCATTTATTTCTTTCATTTCTGGAGGCTGGGAATCCCAAGATCAAGGGCCCAGGAGATTCTGTGCCACAGATGGTGTCTTCTTGCCAAGCATCCTCACATGGCAGAAAGGGTGATGTGGCTGCTAAGGACCCCACTTCCTAATACCATCATCTTGGGGGCTAGGATTTAAACTATGATTTTTGGGGGCAAACAGACACTGGTTTATGAACCACTGGTGTTGTTCCACAGAGGAGGGCCAGGCGAAGAGGGAGAGAGAATGGGTGGTCTTCAGTTAGAGTCCTGATTTTCCTCCTTCCCTGGAAGTGCTCCTACTATTCACCCAGGGGGCTGATGAGGCAGAATGTTGTCTGCTCCCCACACCTCCCAAGTCCCTACCTGGGGCGCTGTCAGGTGTGGCTCTTCCCACAGCCCTCACTGTCATGTCCTGCTTTCCTGCTGGGCTCTCACTCTATCTCAGAAAGAAACACAACTTAGCATTTCATGGGGAGAATTAGTCAGATATTCTAGTTAGCATCTCACTTCTGCCGCCCCCTACCTCTGTAACTTGGAAAGATGATTTAACTTCGCCAAGACTCACGTTCGTTCCATGTAAGGTTGAGTTCCACATTTTGGAAAGTGCTTCCTCAAGATCAAGGGCCCAGCAGATTCTGTGCCATAGATGGTGTCTTCTTGCCAAGCGTCCTCCTATGGCAGAAAAGGTGATGTGGCTGCTAAGGACCCACTTTGCTTCCTCACTTATAACATAACCCTGGTTCTAGCATCGCAGACCCATAAGGGAGATTGCAAGCACGTCAAGTGCTTATCACAGAGCTGGGCATGCAGCAAGCACTCAGTATTGTTGACATAGTTGTTCTGGGTTACTGGCTGGATTAGTCAGCTGAATTCTGGATACGGCTGTGAATCAAGATGGAATCAGGGATGTCAAGGACTTGAGGACCCAAGGTCCAGATATTGTGAAAGAGTCCAGGGAGGTGTTTTCCAGCTTTTGCAGCCAGTGCCCTCAATGGGGCAAGGAGCCCCCTCGCGGGTTGGTGTCCACATAATGCTGGCTAACTCTGTGAATGTCAGATCAGAAAGGTACTGAAAAGACCATGTCACCTAGTCCATCCACCCCTTTTTAAACAGGTGGAGAAATGAGGCACACGGAGGTGAAAGGACATATCTAGGTTACTTGGCTAAATAGTGGCAGACCTAGGATTGAGTCTGATTCCAGTGTGCTTTCTGCTATGGCAGGTCCCCCCAGCACTGAGGTATAGGAGCCCCCAGAGAGCCATGGAATGCTTGTCATGGTCTTGGAAGGGTGCTCTACCTGTGCTTGTCCTGGGCCAAAGAGGACTTTGGCCAAAAAGTCCTACAACTTTTAACTAAAGTCGTAGGACAGGCCTGGTCAGTGGCCTGGCAGTGTGGCACTTGCATGTGCAGGTCATTCATAAGTGAATTCTCCAGGAACTTTTTTTCTTCTGTTTTTTAAAATTCAACAGCCTTTCATGATGGAAAATTTTTATTTACTTATTTATGCATAGGATTTACTTATAGGCTAGAGGTATGGTTGGAGGATTGAGATGATTCATCAGACAGAGTGGGGAGCAGAACAGGCGGATCTACTGAAATACACTGCTGAGGGGAGCAGCTGGTGAGGCAGGAGAGGTCTGCTGCACCATGTGGGTCAGCTCCCTGGCTGGGGATTGTACTCAGGTTACAGTGGTGATAGTGCTGAAGCTTAACCCCTAGGCCATGAGGGAAGCCTCCCCTAACCCCCCAGGAATTATTGATGGAGCCTGTCATTACAAGAACTAAGAGCCAGCACCATGCCATATGTTCTGCGTACACTGGCATATTTAGTCCTGTGTAACATCCCTGCATAGGTTGGGCTGTTACTGTCTTCATGTTACAGCTGAGAAAAGTAGGCTTGGGGAGTTTACATGACTCACCCTAGGAACCAGTTGGTTGGCAAGTGGCCAAGCTGAGATGTGGGCTCAGCCAACCTCCTCCTGTGCTCTTAACCCCTGTCTCTGCCTCCCTGTGCTCCTTCCTGTCACCTTTGCACTATGTCCTGAGTGGTGCTAGGAATAGAGAACGAGCAAGGCATGCACAGTCCCTGCCTTCATGGATCGCACACCCCAGGCAGTGCCTTAACACAGCTGCTTCCCGACAGTTTTGACTCTGACCTACAAAAAGAAATACATTGTCTATCATTATTATTACATGCAGCATATACCTCTCCCCAATATACAAATGTTTTCAAAACAATATTTAGTTTTTTCTGTTTATACACATTGATACTTTCTGTTCTATTCTATTGCATTTTAATGATGAGGTGACTGAACCCCCCCAGTTGATTTTGGGACCCACAAATGGGTTGCTTGCACAGTTTGAAAAAGGCCTATTACTGTTCTGGCCCAATCTTTAGCCTCCAGTCCGTGAACAGACGCCCACCCGACCTTTTGAGGCCTCAGCCTCCCAATGGGCCTTGCTAAGGGCCTTCTCAGGAAGGACCATGCTAGTTCGTTTATGCTGGTTTCGCTCCAAGTGCTGGGTGAGCTCTAGGCCTCTGGGAGGTGGCAGGGCCTGCAGGTGTGGGGAGATGCTGCAGCTCTGATCATAGACTTGCCCTTGGTCTCCTGTCTTACAGGCCCTGCCTCTGGGCTCACCCCGCTGCGACCTGAAGGAGAATCTGCTGAAGGATAAGTGTGCTCTAGAGTCCATCGAGTTCCCCATCAGTGAGGCCAAGATCCTGGAGGCCAGGCCCCTCAGCGACAAGGGCTCTGGAGACAGCTCCCAGGTCGTTCAAGTCAGTCCCCAGAGGATTGCGCTGCGTCTACGGCCAGGTAGGGCTGGGGGTCCTATGGGCAGAGGCCCTGGGCAGGTGGGCACAGGGCACAGTGGCAGTCTGGCAGGAAAACTGAGCAGGAAGCAGCTCAAAACAGAAATGGAGTGGAAGAGAAGGATGCAGGGGAGTTATGCGCAGAATGCAAGAAAATGGAAGGTGCTGGAGTTAAGTTCCTAAGGCATATTTCTGGTTATGAAAATATAACCCAACTTCAAAAATAAAAACCCCAAACGCTTCTAATATTAAACAACAATTTGCATTCATTCATTTTCCAACCCACTTACTCTAGTTCAGCATTGCAGGTGGCGGGAGCCTGTTCTGGTTGCAGCTCAGGGTACAAGACAGGACCCAACCCTGGATAGGATGCCTTCCCATCACTGGGTGCACACACACCCACATCTCCTCATTCACTCAGACTGGGATAGTTGAGACACGGATAATTGAGACACACCAATGAATCTAATGTGCTAATCTTTGGGATATAGGAGGAAATCAGAGCACCTAGCGAAAACCCACACAGACATAGGGCAAGCTTATGAACTCTAGACAGAGACCCTAGGCAGGAGTCATGGTTTTTTTCTCATCAAAGGTACAATGAATTGATACTGATTGCAATGATATTATTCGAGGACCTGCTGTGTATCCATACCTATGATAAAGTTTAATTTAGAAATTAGACACAGTAAGACATTAACAATAACTAATAATAAGATAAAGCCCTTATAACATTATAAAGTAATAAAAGTTATAGGAGTGTGTTCTCTCTCACAATATGTCATCGTATGGTGGGTAACTGAAGCCTTGAAAAGCAAAATCACTGATAGCTTCCTGTTGTCACCTTCTCAAAAACAGCTCCCTGCCTCTTGTAGGATTTGAAGTGTAGAAAGTACCAAAAAGTGCCTCTGTGACTCAGGGTGGTAGATCTATGGGATTTAGAAGTTTAGACAGCTGGGCATTTAGAGAGGATGGAGAATTTTAGAATAGAAAAGAAGAGGTTAAAAAATGGGGGGAGGGTTTAAGAGATTCGAAGAGAAATAGAACTGCAGTGGGAGAGAAGAGACCAGGGCTTTTACTTTTGACTTGATTAGAAAGTTACTTAATTCCAATGATGTCCAAATCCACTTGGAGGGAGAAAAAGGAGGAAAACTAACATTCCTCTGTCTTCTAGATGATTCGAAGAGTTTCTCCATCCAAGTCCGGCAGGTAGAGGACTACCCTGTGGATATCTACTACTTGATGGACCTGTCTTACTCCATGAAAGATGATCTGTCCAGCATACAGAACCTCGGCACTAAGCTGGCCTCCCAGATGCGCAAGCTCACCAGTAACCTGCGGATTGGCTTTGGGGCCTTTGTGGACAAGCCCGTGTCACCGTACATGTACATCTCCCCACCGGCAGCCCTCAAAAATCCATGCTATGAGTAAGTCCCTACTGTGGAAGCCAGAGTAACACCCCTACAGCTTACCCCAGGCAGGCCACTTCCCAATTCTTGTTTCTAGTTCTTGGGTATCTTTGTTGACTGCCCTCTGGTCAAGTCACATTTCCTGTTGACCTTGTTCTTCCTGTCTGGAAAGGGAGCTTGCCTGTTGACCTGAAGTTTGTGCTAATGGAATCCAAGGCTAGAGGACCCAAAAGAAAATCCATCAGCATCTTGGTCATCATCACAAATAAGTAGGGAACAGGCAAGAATGGGAGGAAATGATGTTAAAAGTAGAGATAAATTTATGGATAAGTAGATAGAGGAATTATGGCTTGAGAAGGTGTAAGACTTTTCATTTTTAGAGTTATATGATGTGACTTTTAGCCTCCTCTCTGGGTTGTGTGTTTCCCCAGTATACTGTCAGTCATCTATTTAACTAACAAATTAATTAGGCTGGGGACAGAAATAGTCCTATCTGGTACAGGGACAGTTAGTCACTCACAAACACTTGCCACACATGTGTTTTTTAAAATTAGGTTTACCTTTTTACTTCATTGTTCATCTGTGGACAGTATTTGACTTCTTCTTTCAGGTTTAGTCCCTGTAGTTCTCCCGCCACCACAGCACCTGAGACTCATCACCACAGTCCTTTGTGCTCTTCCCTCCCCTGTTTTGACCCTTCTCCCTTCCCCTCCTCTGCTGTATGCCTCAAGTCTATGGTCAGCTTGCAAGTTTTGTCTTTTTCCTGACTCTTTGTTTGATTTTCCTATATTCCCCCATAAATGGAACCATCTGATATTTATCTTTTTCCTGCTGACTTATTTTGCTTAGCATAATCCCTTAGGAGCTGGGGTTTGAACTCAAGCAGTCTGGTTCCATATCATTTAGGCTAGCTGCAGGAATGGTCAGTATGAGGCCCAGGTCATTTGAGGGTTGGGGGACTGTCTGCCTCTGGTGATTGCTATAGAGCTGGTCTGGGCATACCAGTAGGCATTTACCCTCTCCCATCCCCCTCCCCCACGCAGCCTTTTCCATCATGGTGTCTGCTAACATGTCTCCCTCCCTCCCCAGTATGAAGACCACCTGTTTGCCTATGTTTGGCTACAAACATGTGCTGACGCTAACGGACCAGGTAACCCGCTTCAATGAGGAAGTGAAGAAGCAGAGTGTGTCCCGAAACCGAGATGCCCCAGAGGGTGGCTTTGATGCCATCATGCAGGCTACAGTTTGTGACGTGAGTTCGGAGGGCTTGGGGTGCCAGGTGTGGTTCTCACATGTCAAAATGGGGACGGAAGTGGCTCAACTGTGCAGATGTCTGCGTGCAGTAAGAGGTTGGAACTAGGTAGAAGTGCTATGGTTTTGGCAATAAATTATTCCTGATGCATAATTGGTTTCCATTTCCTGGCTAGAGCTGACATTTGTTTGAACCTCAGAGGTCCCAGGTGTCCTTTAGCTCCCCTGGAAATGTATCAGAGTCAGACCTCAGCCAAGTGCACAGCTGTTTGGATGGGATTTCTTCTAGCCCAGCTCAGTCCAGGTCTGCGGATGCAGGTGGATTTCTAGACAGGTCATGTAATTATCACAGGAAAAGTTATATTCGTAGTTGTAAAAGGTGTTTCAGCTAGGACGCCGTTTTTCTAAGAGAACACAAACTCCAAAACCCTGAGATGGAAAGCTCTAGTTGGTGCTCCAAGGATTGGGATGAAGGCCTTTTTCAGAGACAACTCGTCTTGCCCCGAGGCAGGGGAGTCCCTGGGTCTTTTCTTTCTACCAATGCCTACAATGGGCTAAGCAGCTTTCTCTCTTTTACCCTTTATTTTTGTAAATAGGAGAAGATTGGCTGGAGGAGTGATGCATCCCACCTGTTGGTGTTCACCACTGATGCAAAGACTCACATAGCACTGGATGGAAGGCTGGCGGGCATTGTCAAGCCCAACGATGGGCGGTGCCATGTTGGCCGTGACAACCACTACTCTGCCTCCACGACCATGGTGAGATTCTGCTTACAGCTTGTGGTTCCTTTTCACCACGGCCAGTGCTGCCCTAACCCTGGTACAGTCTCTTTGTGAATATAAAAATGGCGGCCCATCCTCTGGGCATGGTGCAGGGTTCATTTCCTCCTGCTCCAACCTCTACCAACTGGAAATGCTTCTTCAAGGCATAGCCTGCACAACCATTAGAGAATCAGAGCTGGCCCTGACCATGGTCAGTGTTTCCACCACTTTCACAGCCTCTAGCAGCAGCAGCAACATGACTTCCAGAATGGACCCAAAGGGCTTTCACAGATCCAGCTGGAAAGCCAGCCTTTCTGTTTACTCTACAGTGATTAGCCCCTTTGTGAAATTCCACGCCCTTATTGGAAGAAAATAGAGGAAAAGATCAAAAGTCATAAGCACAGAGAGCTGGTCATCTGGGGAAAGGTTAAAGGGCTCAATCATTTAACATGAAGATAAGAGGCAAAGGATGATTTCATGATGCATGAGAAGACTTCTTACATCTTCTATGACTGTAGATGGTTACATAAGAGAAAAGAAATTGAAATGAAAACAGAAGAAGTTGTCATAAGCAGTAAAGAAAATGTACAGACCCTTAGAATGCTGATACTCTGGGCATCTTGGTGTGTGTGGGGGTGGTGGTGGTGAGAATTCTTAATCTCTTAAAGACAGTAGAGCAACTACCTCTTCTAGGTGGCTTAAAAGTGTGCCTGTGTAAATCAGGAGCCTGAGCTGGATGATTTCATGAGTTCCCTGTAAGATCTAGGATCCCAGAGACGTGTTCACAATTTACCCACATATCCAGTGTTATTTTAATTCCTTGGTATCAGTGATACCCAAGTTAAGCACTACCAGGCAATGGGTGAGCCAGTAACTATTGACCCCCTTCAAGGTACCTTATCAGGAGCTGAGGAAGCTAGAGACTCTATAGGTTTTACCCTTGGGGAGCTTTTGGTTTAGTCAGAGATATAATACAGTAAGACAAGGTGCATGGTCAGCACTGGGTGACAGAGCCAATAAGTGCTCGAAGTTGTCAAAGGAGCCAAGCGTATTATAAGCTGGGATGATCAGTGGAACTTCCTGGGGAATGTGGGACTTGATCTGGGTCCTACACGTGGAGGGTTACTGAAGAAGCTCATTCTGGGTGGGAGGAATAGAGTGAGTGGGCCATGTCTGTGGTAAGTGGAAGAAGGAGAGAGGTAAATGATGATTAGAACAGAAGACTGAGGCCACATGCTGGAGGATTGCAAGTGTCAGACAAAGGTGTGTGTCTGTTACTCCAAGACAGAAGGAAGCTGCTCCATGGTGTGAGTGTGTCAAATCAGAATAGGAAGAAAATGACTTAGTTTTGACACCACCAGACTGTACTACTTCATCTCTTCCTGGAGTTCACATATCTTTCTAGTTTTGTGCTTCTGCTAACCCTTCTTGCCTTGATTTGATCATGGGTGAAAAACCATGAGCACCATCACTGTCGGGGCCACAGCCCCAGACAGCCAAATTCTGAGACTTAGAACCCAGGATGCTACATGAGACCCTTTACTAACCTCCATCTCTTCCCTCTTTCCAGGATTATCCCTCTCTGGGACTGATGACTGAGAAGCTATCCCAGAAAAACATCAACTTGATCTTTGCAGTGACTGAAAGGGTAGTCAACCTCTACCAGGTGACTTGTCTTTGGGGCTTCCTGGAATGGGGTGGAAGACCTGGGAAATAGCTCTAGCTGGCACTGGCCACTGGGAAAGATGTGTTCCCAGGAGCTAATGATTCCTCTCTCCTGCCTCTGCCTGCTTCACCTCCCACCTCGCTGGATGTGTGTATTGATTTTGTAGTACTGGAGGGGAGAAATTCAGTGGGCTGAGGGGTATGAGGTATAATCTATAGTTTGCTCAGGGTTGAAAAACTGCCAGGTATGTTCCTGGCAGTGACAAGTGAAACCATCCCAGCCTTCCCTCAGTCTTCATTTCAAGATCCTCAGTCTGATTTGGGGAGGGCTTTTGGAGGTCATCACTGACATTTGCTCAACTCTGGACATCTGGGTCTTCCTCTCTAGAACTACAGTGAACTCATCCCAGGGACCACAGTGGGGGTCTTGTCTGCTGATTCCAGCAATGTTCTCCAGCTCATTGTTGATGCTTATGGGGTAAGTGTCTTGCCCTAGAATTTTTTGGACACTTTTTGAGGCACAGACTTGGGAGTCCTGGCCACCAATCCACCATGCAGCCTTCCCTGTTTCTGTTTTGTCTTCCCAGAAGCTAGATGATGGCCAGTCATGGAGGGATGCAACATTTTGAGGAATGATTGAGCCCAGAAAGGGATGCCAGGACAACAGGCGGAACTTAGAGCAGGTGGGAGGGAAAGAAAAGATGGGGATGGTGATGAGAAAGAAGAAGATCCCTGAAATTAGTAAAGGGGTGATGCAGGAGAGCTGGGCTCCAACAACAGAGAAAAGAGGGAGCTGAGTTTTGGGGAAGGTGAGATTGATTAAAAATTAGGTTGAAAGTGCTACACCCAAGGTGCCCAGACTTTTGCATGGCCATGAGGCCTGCAAGTTGGTATAGCTGGTTTAGATTTTATGTAGATTCACCTTGACACAAATGGGAATACTGAGAGGGAGCAGGTCCCAGGCAGGAAATAGACTTCTGGGATGCCCTGGCAGCTTGCAGGTGAACCTCCACATCAGGCACTGCCAAGGGGAGTCCAGGGTCACCTGGTAAGTTTTGCTTGGGATGGAATTGGCTTTTATTCATTGCCTCTCAGCAGATATCCTTTTATTCTTTTTCCTTCTGCTCAGAAAATTCGCTCTAAAGTGGAGCTGGAAGTGCGTGACCTGCCCGAGGAGTTGTCTCTATCCTTCAATGCCACCTGCCTCAACAACGAGGTCATCCCAGGCCTCAAGTCTTGTGTTGGACTCAAGATTGGAGACACGGTGAGTTGGGCATTGCACGGGCTGACCCTGGCCTGTGTCCCTAAGTGACTGTGGGTGCCCTGCCCCTTCTTTCTCTACTTTCTTTCTGAAGGTCATTACCAAGTAGAGGCTTGGAGGTGCCACCTGTTTCTTCTGAAATAGGTGCCTCAACTTTCTCTGTTAAGTAAACTTCACACGTTTTTAAAAACTTGCATCTAGGTCATGCTGTTGGTTCATACGTGTTTAATTGCAAATGAAAATACTTACCTCCAGCTGCTAACTAGTCTCCAGCCTCCTCCAAGATAATGTCTTCCTCCCTCTTCCCTCCACTAGATATTGCTAAAAGGACAGTGTTGGCTCTGAGTATTTACTGAGCATAAACTTTATGCCAGGCATTGTTCTGGCTGCTGAAGGTTCAAGAGCAAATGGAACAGTGAAAATAGCTGTCCTGGGATTTCAGAATGTAAATGTTCACTTTGCCCCTCCAGGGCTTTCCTTCCTTGAAGGATATTTTTCCTTAGCTTCTGCTTAAGAGGTTAGTGAAGGGGGAACCAGAAGGAAGGGAATATCTCTATCTCTACCTCTCACATATATCTTTATATACCATCCACAGCTTTAAGAATTTTTTCCCCTTCTAATGGCTAAAATGCATTTGATTGCATGAGTGATGCAATGTTATGTGGAAATTCAACAGCAGGGCCTGTGTCCGCACAGAGCGTAGCATCATGTGGTGCAAAAGAGAGCTTTGTGCATCTCGCTGATTAATGCCATCAGTCTAGTTCACTCAGTGGCTAATGCAGAGGGTCACAAGATGACACTTGAGCTGCCTGATTTCACCTGTGGCATAAAAGCACACACCTGTCTCCTGACTGTGGCCCATGTCTCTGCACCCATCTAGGTAGCCACCATCGCACAACTCTCCTGGGGCTAGTGCATTGGCCTTGCAAACCTAGGTAGAGGGAGGGCAGAGGAAATCCAGGTAGCAGGAGGATACCGCTCCCAGTTTGGGCATCTTTGGCAGGGCAGGGAGCAGCTGCCTATCAGGGCTGTAGTGTTAAGTGGGTTTACCTGTGTCGGAATATGATCTTGCTTTTCATCCAGGTGAGCTTCAGCATCGAGGCCAAGGTGCGGGGCTGCCCCCAGGAGAAGGAAAAGTCCTTCACTGTCAAACCTGTGGGCTTCAAGGACAGCCTCACTGTTCAGGTGACCTTCGACTGTGACTGCGCCTGCCAGGCCCAGGCAGAGCCTTTCAGCAGCCGCTGCAACAATGGCAACGGGACCTTCGAGTGTGGGGTGTGCCGCTGTGGGCCTGGTTGGCTGGGGTCCCAGTGTGAGTGCTCGGAAGAGGACTACCGGCCTTCGCAGCAGGATGAGTGCAGCCCCCGCGAGGGCCAGCCTGTCTGCAGCCAGCGGGGCGAGTGCCTCTGCGGGCAGTGTGTCTGCCACAGCAGCGACTTCGGCAAGATCACGGGCAAGTACTGCGAGTGTGACGACTTCTCCTGCGTCCGCTACAAGGGGGAGATGTGCTCCGGTGAGTAGGCCTTCACCCACCCAGCTGTCCCAGGACACACACATTCTCACATACCTGTGGCCTCTGGAAACATAGGCCAGGGCTCCAGATGGGCACCGGGAGGCTCAGAGGGCAGAGCTGAGTAGGCAGTGTTCCACGCCAATGGCAGAATTTATTTTTGCTGTTAGGGGGAGAGGGCTGCCCTAGGAGAGGCTCAAAGATAGCCTCCTGGGGCACCAGGGATGAGAGAGCCCTGGGGATCCTGGTCTGGCATGAGGCAGTGTGGGAGAGATCCTGGCCGGAGTGTGTTTCCTTTGGCTGCTGGCCCCACTGCAGCCACCAAAACAAAACTGCCTGGGTCAGTGGCCTCAGTTCCTGCCTCCCACTGGTACGAGAACAGCTCGTCCTCATGCACTCCAGGCCATTCGTGGGGGCTCCCAGGCAGCCTCTCAGTGGCCGCCCCCTGCCACTTCCTACCAGGCCCCAGGTGTGGACCCTGTGGTGCCATCATCACCTTCTCCAGTGACAGGCGCTCGGTCCCCATGGGTGAACAGGGGTCGGCGCAATTGCTCACCTCTCAGACTCCTAGTCTGGCTCACCTCTGTCCCTCCCTGGAGCTGTTGGCCATGGGATCTTGCCACAAACAGGGGCTCATTTGCAGGAGTCTAGTCCCCACCTCTCCCTTCTGTCCTAGCCACTGGACGCATGATCTCTGAGATGGTCTGTTATTAGCACCCGTGCCTCAAAGAGCAGGGTGTGCATCCTTGTCCTCAAGAGCTCTTCCACCTGCCCTATCCGTGAACCTGGTTCCCCTGAGTCTGGTGCATGTTGTGTGCTGGTGTGGGACAGAGAGGGATGAATAAGATAGTTTTACCCATGATGAACTTACCTAAGGGTAATTCACAGCATAAGGCAGAGCTGCCAGATCCTGGAAAGGCAGTGTCCTCAGGAGTCTTATAGGGGCCGCTCAGAGAGAGGTTCACTATGGACAGGGGAGGCCTGGTGGCTTCAAGGAAGAGATGGGGTGTCCGAGGCAGGGCTGGCTCTTAAGGAGGGGAGTGAGTGATGCATCAGCTCAGAAGGTCAAGCTCCAGTGGGAGAGCCGTTGCCTTTCCTCCCACCTGAAATAATGGTGCTCGCTTTCCTCTCCCCTCCTCACACCCACGATGCCTTCTTTTTCACTGCTTCCTCTCCCTTGCACTTCACCCTCATTTCTTACCCACCTCCTCTGACTTCCCTCTGAACTCAGGCTCAGTCTCCCTTTTGCTGGAGGAGGGCCTGTCCTGTGACCTTACCACACTGTAGCTTCTTTTTAAGGGCTGACCCTGCCAAGGCTTGGGGGTCAGCCTGCTGGCTCTGGCCTGCAGCTTCCATTCCAAACCTCATTCCTTGGCTGGCCAGACAGACCCTTTTCTCAAAGATCACTTTGTTTAGGCCACAAAGGAAGCAGTGGGACAAGGGTGTCTGAGGAAGCAGAGGCCTCTGAGTTGGCCAGGCGTCTGCCGAGTGGGCCTTCTCCTGGGAGCAGGGACAAAAGCTGGGGATAGTGGATACTGTGGACCCCAGTGACTGGCTGGCTCACACATCGTTTAGCTGTTTTTAGGCACCTGGTAAAGCTTATAACTGCCACTTCTCTGAGAATCGCCAGTGACGGGATGGAGAAGAGGTTGTACAGGCCAGTTCCTTTGCCTCCAGTGAGGCTAGCTCTGGGGTGCTGTTCATGCTTTGAGCCCACTGTGGGGTCAGATTGAAGGGGGCCACATTCCTGTCAGCTGTTGACTCCTGTTCTGCTTCCCCAAGCCCCGTTCCCCCCTACACATACTTCCTCAATAAGTCATTTTGGCCAGGTTTCTTGCCACAAGCTGTACTTCTCGGAAAGTCTTCGTTCCCCACCCTCCCCCAGCCTGGTATCGCTGCTCCACAGACACACTTGGCAGCAGGGGTAGGTGAGCTTTTTCCCCATCTTCCTGGGGACAGATGTTTTGTCTCCTCCTCTCCAGGGCACCTTTAATATAGTCCATCCTTCTCTGTAGCCAGGATCACCTCTTAAAACATGGGCTCCCAAATTCAACCCTTACTGTCATTTGGGGCCAATAATTCTTTATTGTGGGGGACTGTCCTGTGTGTTGTAGGATGTTTAGTGGGGCCCCTGGCCTCTCCCCACTAATTGTTAGTTGCAACTTTATAGTGGTGACAAAAATGTCACAAGATGTTGTCAAATGTACCCCGGGAAACAAAACAGCCTCTTCCTCCTAGTTGAGAAACATTGTTTTAAAGCCTCCATCAGCTTGGTCCTGTTACTGCCATGCTTAAAGACCTGTACACACTGCACTGGCCAAGGGACCAAGTCCAAATTGGTCCCTTGAGGAGCCTAACATGCAGGATCTTCACAACTGGGTCGACTTGCCTTTAGCTCCACCTCCCATCACAACTCACACATTTACCATCACAGAAAACTGCCCATCTGCACTGTTCTCACACCCTTACACTTCCATTCATGCTGTTCCCTTTCACCAGGTGACCACTGCCAAACTCCTACTCACTCTTCCAGGCCCAACTCCAATGTTCCTTTCTCTCTGTAACTTTTCCTGACCTCCTCAGGCCTAGTCAACTGTCTAGTTCTGTCCATCAGGAATATTTATCTCCATGGATAGTTTGCAAAATAGGTATCATTTTTTTCTCTAAATGCCTCTAGAGGGTGTCCCACCACACTCCCCACTGTGTGTCAAGGTGAGTTTGAGAAGAGGACGTGAACAGGAAAGCAGTGGTGTTGGTGAGCCCAAGAGGTAGCTGAGTAGTTTCTGAGGTCTTTGAGTGCAGATCCAGGAGGAAGGATGGTTGACAGACACCTGCAGGAGGCCATCTGGCTACCTGAGGTCATTGCTAGTGGTTTTCTCTATAGCTGTCTGCCTTAGGAAAACCTCCCATTCATTTAGCTTCTCTAATTTTCTCGCTTCTTTTCTCTATGGCATTCATGGGTTTTAGCTAACAGCCCTGGCCCTCAGCAAGCTGAGAGGGGGCTTCATTTATTCTCTGCTAGGAGGGGCCAGCTTGTTCAAACTGGATCTTTGTTGTTGTCTGACCCAGTGGGGTTAAGATGGTAGGCCTCTCAGGTCAGGTAGGAGAGGGCAGCAGCCCTATGTCAGTTTTGGGACCTGAGGGGCCTTTGCCAATATTAGGTCACACTATATCAAGGCCCCTGAGTGCCCAGTCTGGGCTTAATGCCATCCCAGCCAGCAGGGCTAAAGAGCTCACCACTAGTCCTCAAACGAGGCTGGCAGGGAAGGCAGTGGAATTCAGTATTGGGCAAGAGAAAGAGTTAGAGGACTGGGAGACTTAGCTTTGGAGACTCTTTTGCCCTCCAGTGAGCTCAGGCCATATCCTGCCTTACCTTGGGATGCCTGGAGAATTGTCCGCTCGGGGTAGGGCACCCCTGGCGATGAGCCAGCAGCCTGCCAGCCAGGAGGAGCATTATCTATCACCTAGGGGGGCAGGGTGTGCAGCCTGCAGCTCTGGGTGGTCCTTCACCAGCTTGCTGGCCCCCTGGGGCCATGTGCTTTCAGGCCATGGTCAGTGCAGCTGTGGGGACTGCCTGTGTGACTCCGACTGGACCGGCTACTACTGCAACTGCACCACGCGCACTGACACCTGCATGTCCAGCAACGGCCTGCTGTGCAGTGGCCGTGGCAAGTGTGAGTGTGGCAGCTGCGTCTGCATCCAGCCTGGCTCCTACGGGGACACCTGTGAGAAGTGTCCCACCTGCCCCGATGCCTGCACCTTTAAGAAGTGAGTGGCAGAGAAGTGAGTTGGGGGGATTTGGGTGTCTGGGAGGGAGCAAGTCCCCAGCTCTCCAGGTTCTGTCTCTTGAGGGAGAAGATTCTGCCCCATGGGGTGTCTCGCTTTTCTTCCTTTATACTGTAAGCTTTAAGGAAAATTGGAGGTAGAGCTGCCCATGAAGGGACCCAGGTAGTACCAGCTAGACTCCATTTGGAGAAACCCCCTTTTCTAGGGTAACACCCTGGATCCCTCTGAGTTGGGAGGAAGGCTAACCCAGATAACTTCTGGGAAATGTTCCAGAGGAGTTACGAACAAAACTTTGTGGAACAGGAGAATTTCACCAGTGCAAACCTCACCTATCTCGGCAGGAAGCAGCCGTTAGCCCATGTGGCAGAGCCACTTCTCTTACCGCTTCCAGATGGCTGGATTCAGGGCCTGCAGCCTGCAAGTGTTGGGGTCTGTGCTGAGAAGGGCCCATACTTGGTTGATGCTCTGCTACCACTGTCTTGAAATTCTTAATAGTTTCTAAACAAGGGGCCTGACATTTTCATTTTGCCCTGGGTCCCCAAATCGTGGGACCAGTTTAGACTTTCAGACTCCCAGAAGTGGCCTGGGGTTTGCCTCCTGTCCCGGCCCTGGCCCTGGATGGGACCTGAAGAAGTTGTACAAAGGACCTGGGAACCTCTGCCAGCAAGGCCTTTGCTATGGGTGAGGAGGGCGGTCCTACCACTGAGCCCCAGACTCGGCCACCCTCAAGGCTGTCTCACAGGTATTTAGATTATTTTCTGAGGTAGAGCAGGCCAAGGGTTATACTGAACTGCACTTAGGCTTGCTCTTCCTTTGCCTTCACCCCGTGTGCCTTCTCCTGCAGGGAGTGTGTGGAATGCAAGAAGTTTGAGAGGGGAGACCTCTATGAGGAAAAAACCTGCAGCCGTTACTGCCGCGATGAGATCGAGCCTGTGAAGGAGCTCAGTAAGTTCAGCACTTGGCAGAGCCACACACATCCGGCTCCCAAACCTTCTGCTCCCTCCTAGCACCTAGCCAACTCCCACTGTAAAGTGGAGGAACACGCCTACTTCAAAGGAATGCTGTGCACACCTCGTATACAGTAGGCGCAGGTCAAGTGCTGACTCTTAAAAGTCCTCCTGAGTCTCTACTAATGTGTTCAGCAGACCTCTGCCTTCTGCTTCCCAGACACCACAGACTTAGCAAGATCCTTCCAATAAATCCAACCATTCCTCCCCAAGGAAAGGAAGAAAAGGCACCTTACTTTACGGATGAAGAAACTGAGGAGCAGAACGGGGAGTAGCTCCCTTATTGCTCTGCTTAGCCTGCTAGTAAGCACTTGTTAAGTCTGCTAACTGAGAGTAAGTATTCAGCAGAGCCAAGGCACACACTTTGCTGGTTATGGATTTGTAACCAAAATCATTGTCTTAAAGTCCTTTTGGTTCTCTGGAGCCCTCCTAGAACAAGAAATATAGAAATATGGTGGTGAGCATAACTCTTATCTGCAGTTATCTTGACTTAAAAGAGGAACTGGACAGCTGTCCGCACATTTGATGTGATTATCTGGGTCATCTAGCTTGATTGGGTGCTGCCAAGGAGACAGAAATCTCTTAAGAAAGCAGGAACCATCTTTTTTTAGTAAGAACCACAGAAAGACGCAGCCCATCAGTCAGGAAAGATGTTTCTGGGTGGGGTGTTATGGAAGACAGTCATATTGGCTAATATCAAAAGTGCGACTGGGGTAAGGGTAGCTGTTTGGTGTTGAGTTGAAGAGGCAAGTCTTCCTTTGGAGGAGACTGGGCTTGTTATGATTAGTTCCTGGGGGAGAGGCTGCTGAAATATGAGAAATCATTATCGTTGTCTAGCCCAGATGGGTGCTACAAGTTAGTGGATAAGTACTTTTTTCTGCCTCTCCACCCAGCCGTGATAATCATAAAAATAAATGCTTTTTTTGTATGGACTTTTATAACTTAGAAAAATTATGAAAGTATTTTTTCCACACAAATTTTCTTATTCTTCCTCAATGACCTTGTAAAGTAGGACTATATAATACTATTTTTCTCTTCATTTTGCAGATAAGGAAATTGTATCTCAGGAAAGTTAAGTAATTTGCCCATGCAAATTAGTTAAGATTAGAACTAAGTTTTGAAATCTTTACTCTTTCCACATGCTGTGACACCAGGGCTTGCTGAGGGCTTGTTGAGTTCAAGTCTGCAGGCGGTTTTTGTTCTTGTCCAGTTCCCTCACTTTCTGTGTGACGTGGGTGCTTTCGCTCACTGCATGGCAGTTTTACCCACAGGGTTTCATCGTAGGTCGCAGCGCACATGGAGGGTAACCCACAGTTTCCCTGTCAGAACATCAGGTCTTAGAATTAGAGCGACGAAGCCTGCAAAACATGATGGGAATGAGAGGAGAGGTTGCTTCTGGAGAGGGACACAGGGTCAGGAGAGGAACATGGGGTCAGAAGCCGACATAGAAATATATACAAGTAGGACTGAGTGCACAGTCTGTTTAGCATCACCAAACAAGCAGAGAAAGCAAAGAGAGGGAGGGAGCACCCACTGGGTGCTGTTTACTCTTGCTGTTTAATGCTCCACCAACTGTGGAAGGGAGGGGGGTATATCATTTTTTATACAGGAAGAGAGACTTAATGAAATCAAGTAACGTACCCAAGACCTCACAACTGGTAAGTGGTAGAGGCAAGTTTGGGTCAGACTGTGTAACACTGTTATATGATGTCACATCCAGGGAAAGGAATGAGAACCAAATGGTCTGTGAGGGACAAAGTACATCAACCAGGGTGATAAAGCTGCCAGCCATCTTAAGTGTACACATCTTGTAGACGTCAGGCATAAGGTTTCCTGTCTCCTATATTACCAGAAACCCTGTGATTTGGGTTTGTAAGCCCATCTTCCAAGCATTGACCCATTTTTCACTTTCCCAGGGGACACGGGCAAAGACGCAGTGAATTGCACCTACAAGAACGAGGATGACTGTGTCGTCAGGTTCCAGTATTATGAAGATTCCAGTGGAAAGTCCATCCTGTATGTGGTCGAAGAGCCGGGTGAGTCCTGAGGGCCCCCACCTGCTCCCCAGGAGGCGGAGGACTGTGTTAGAATGCGATTTCCACCCCTCATGCCTCCTCCACTGAACAGCCAGGCTAGACCTGCCCCAACAGGTGAGGCTAGGGCCTGCCATCTGCATATGGAAAGATATAGAAGTACAAATATTAGCAAGAAAGTGACTTGTTAATCGAAGACATGAAAATAAGAAGGTGGGCAAGGAGAGGAAGAAGATAGGTATGTATGCTATCGAGGAACAAAATACATCATGGCATTTTTTTGCGATGACAATGTTAAGAATTGAGAAATTTAAATTCCAGGGCTTTTGTACACAAGGTATCCTGTCTACTAAAGGTTACATGGTTGCCAAGAGCAAGCTGCCTGCTGCTTCAGAGGAAGCAGCTGGTTTGAGCAGAAGACCTTATCAGGTTCACCAGGAAACATGGGAAGGGTTTGAGGCACCTGGCTACAGTGCTTGCTCATCTCACTCACACAGACAAACCACAGGTTTGTCATCATTCAGCATGTGCATGTGCTTGCTTTCCCTTACTGCCTTCATCTCCTTCCTTTTCCTTAAACAACAGCCTGAGCTATGAATCACGAGAAAATATTTTTTGAACACTTTTTATAAACCAGGCACTGTACCAGGTGCCAGGAATATGACAGTAACTAAGGCAGATGTGGGGCTCACAGCTACGGGGGAGAGAGGCATGTAAATCATGGTGACCTTGCAGAGGGAAAGAGCTATGGGATGGGGCTTGCAGAGCTTTTTCTGTGAAAAGCCCAGTATTAACACTTTGTTAACACTTTGAAGTTTGAGGGCCCTGTGATCTCAGCCTTGACTAATCTGCCATGGAAGCAGGAAAGCAGCCATAAGCTAATGTAAATGAAGGGGCGTGGCTGTATTTTCAAAAACAGGTGACATGCTCATTTGGCTCATGTGGCTCATGGGCCATTGCCCATGGCCCATGGTTCTCAAACTTTTGTTACGTTCTCTTGTTAAAAACATCCAGAGTGCTGTGCTGCTTTTGCACAGCCTCTGCCTCTGAGCTCTTTGTTAGGGCTCCTGGTGGTTGTGACACAACACAGCCTCTGAGTGTCTCTGCTTTAGACATATCACAGCCCTGGCAGGGCCTTCTCAGACCCTGAGCAGGTCTGGTGATTCTGTTTGTTCTCATAGCGGTTTTGATGGGCCTTTATCATGCCCTTAAATTGCTTCTTTGATCACTCGTTTCCCTCCCTGGGTCAGAATCAGTATTTCTGGATCTGTATCTGTCTTATCTATTGGCTCAGACATCTACAGAGACAATATTTCTTAAATGGTTTTTGAATGAATTCATAAGATCTATGATTCCTGGAAATCAGGCAGCTTATAAACAACTTGATATCTGCCGGAAGAATTTTGGCTGCTTGGAGAAGGAAGGAGGTGAGGTGGGGAAGGACTGTTACATCTGTGTCACCCAGGGAGTCGCTGTCCCTGTGGGTGGTAGAGAACATGGGGCCCCCATCTGTGTTACTGTTCTCCTGCCTTTCCTAGAGTACTCACCTCTTATAAGGGAGAAGGAAGGTAAACAAAGGGCCTCTGCTTAGCTTGGTTTAGTGGCTCCAGGGAAAGTGGATGTGGAGCAGGGAAGAGAGGAGAGTCTGGGTATGCATCTATGGGGAGCAGGTGGGGTTCATTTAGTCACGACATCTCACACTTACCCAACCACAGGTATGAACATGGATTTTCCACATTCTACCCCCATCTGTAACTTCGTCCCTTCTCATTTCAGAAGGGTGGGGTGTTCTTGCTTTCTGATTTAACATCACTTCATGTATTTGTTGTAATGATCCTTGCTGTATGTCCTGATCACTTAGCAAAGTCATTTGGCTTGGTATTTGGTGGCTGGAGTTGGGGGGAACAAAGATGATGATATGTAGAAGGGTATAGTAACCCAAGGGGGGATCTTTTCTGGCTAACTGCCAGCAGAACCCTTTTTCACGTTAGGGGATGGTACCCAGCCCTACATTTCCTTTTCTGTTGCTCTAGAGTTCCAAGCTCTGCCTCTCCTCTCACCCTCACTCTGAACCATTTCCAGGGGTGCTGACTTTGAGTAGAATGTGACAATATGGGATCTCAGAATATAGGAGGAGATTATTCTTATTTTGTATTCTTTCCCCAACTCATGCCCTTGAAGATGCTTTCTTGGAAGGTCAGAGGCGCCGCTGGGCAGTCAAGGGAGGACGCCCAGCGGTTTGCGACTGGCCAGGTGCTGTTCAGCCCACATGGGAGGGGCTCCCTGGAGCCAGGCATCATCACTCGCAGATGCTGTTCTGGGAGTGATTTTTGTGCAATATTTGGTACACATCTATGCTAACAAGCTGTTCAGTGTTTATCTGGAATTCACTTTAACTGGGCTTTATGTACTCTTTGTCAAAACTGCCAACTCTTCTCTGACCTTGGGTCACCCATCATGGGTGCTTTCCACTGTGTCTGGGAGGCGCTCCAGAAACCACCTGATTTGTTTTCTGCTTCCAGGCACCCAACTATCCACGCTTTCCAGTGAAGATAACTGATTTCCACCCCTTCTCTCTAAGACCTCCTGGCATTCTACCTATCCTGTCCACCCCAGCATAAAAAAATTCTCTTTGAGGCTTGAGGGTCAGCCTTACCTCAGTCTTCCAGAGAATTCACAATTGCTTTTCCCAGAAGAACTGGGTCCCTCGACTCTAGGGCACTCAGACACTAGACCTCATAGCCTCTGTCCAGGCGTTCCTTCAATTACAGAAAGGTTGTAATTTGGTGGCTTGAGAAATAGCCAGCGTGGGTTTGTGGTGATGGTTGTTTTTGAGTGGTATGTGGTGAGCACAGAGAAGGTTGGAGACATTGTGGAAAGTGGGAGTGAGTTCCTTTCCAGACATATCAACACTTACTCACAAACACCCAATTACCTAACACCTGAGAAGTCTCTGGAGCTCTCCAGGGTAAACTCAGCTTGGGTCCCACAGGGTGATGCTCCTCTGTGTTGATGGGGGTGGGGGTGGGGTGGGTGGGGGGTGAACAGGAAGTTGGCTCTCAATAGGTCTAGGATTTTAGATGACTAAATATTTTGGGAAGGAACCCAAAATATTGTCTAGGTTGGCAGACCTCCTGGTCTCTAAGTTGCTAATCAGGTCCCTAGGTTCCCAGTCCTCAGGGATATAAATATCTGAATCAGGGTGACAAACTTTACCTATAAGAGCTTGGTTAGTAAAGTGTGGAAAATAACCAGTTAGAAGAAACACCAGCAGTAATGGTAGCTGAAGCTTATTGAGCACTGACTTCATTCTGAGTTCTTCAAATATATTTAACTTAATCACTTCTCCTAACAAGTGTTTGAAGGCAGCACTGTTAATGTCGCCATTGTTAAAGATGGAGGAACAGGAAACAGACACTCAGAAATGTTAAGTAACTTTCCAAGGTCATCTAACAAGGCACAAGGGACTCAAAGCCAGGCAGTCTGGCTCCGGAGGTCACAGTAGCACAAGTCATATCCATATGGGGGGGGGGGAGGGGAAGGAAGGAGGGGAGAAGTGAGCAAACTTGAAAATATGCTGTATCTGGGGCCTCCCTGGTGNGGGGGGGGGGGGGGGGGGGGGAAGGAAGGAGGGGAGAAGTGAGCAAACTTGAAAATATGCTGTATCTGGGGCCTCCCTGGTGGTACAGTGGGTTGAGCACCGCACTGTGAAGCATCCGCAGCACAGCAGCGCTAGTTCGATCGCCAGCCAGAGAGGGGACCCACATGGCACAGCAGACCTCTCCTGCCTCGCCCACTGCTCCCTTCAGCAGTGTATTTCAGTTGATCTGCCTGTTCTGCTCCCCACTCTGTCTCTGGTGAATCCTCTCACCTCTCGAGACTCTAACCTGTACCCCAGCTCTTATATGCATAAATAATTAAGTCTTAAAAAAAAGAAAAGAAAATGTGCTGTATCTAATTTTCAGCCTCTGCTCTGCCCTGGACAGTGCTGCCCCATAGCATTATACTTATGGTGTTTTTTGGTCTTTTGCAATTTTATTTAGAAGAGAGGTAGAATAAGCTGACATCTCAGGGGGAAAATCTCTTAACTATTTAATGTTACCCACCAAAAGAATTTTTTAAAAAAGATTTAAAAAAATGTGTTCATACATGCAAGAACTGGGGTGTAATACATAGGTGGAGAGGGGGTGAGAGGATTCACTGGATACAGAGTGGGGAGCAGAACAGGCAGATCTGCTGAAATATACTGCTGAGGGGAGCAGTGGGTGAGATGGGAGGGGTCTGCTGCCCCATGTGGGTTATCTCCCTAGCGGGGATCGAACTCATGCTGCTGTGGCTGCAGATAGCTTCATAGTGCTAAGAACCCCTGTGCCACCGGGGAGGCCCCAGACCAAATTTTTAATAAGCACTTGGGTGAACACTCTGAATGGGCTGGTTCCTACCTGCAGGTGCTCACAGTCTCTGTTCAGCCCATTTAGAACAGGTGACCGCCCTAAAGATATGGCTGCTCCTTGAAAGAGTTAATCAGTTCATGTTATAAATTCTGTTCCTTTCAGAAAACTTTTTAGTACTTTGTCAAGACAGTCGTCTACATAGCCAGGTAAGTGATTTGTGCTCCCTTCACAACTGCCCTGCTCTGTATTCTCTCCTGACAGAGTGTCCCAAGGGCCCTGACATCCTCGTGGTCCTGCTTTCAGTGATGGGGGCCATTCTGCTCATTGGCCTAGCTGCTCTGCTCATCTGGAAGCTCCTCATCACCATCCATGACCGGAAGGAGTTTGCTAAATTTGAGGAAGAGCGAGCCAGAGCAAAATGGGACACGGTAAGAATTTGGGCTGCACAGGGTGTTTTTTTGAAGCAGAGGCAGCAGAAGCTTAGGTGGTCAGGCTAGCCAGCACCACAGTTTTCCAGGTAGGCAATATTTTGGAAGTTGTGAGGTAGTCAGACTGTTCCATGGTCCTTATACCTCCTGAAAACCACCTGATTCTCTCTCTATCCCCAGTGACCATGGGCCACACCAGTGAGTAGTGACCGAGCACAGATAGGACCAAGCTCTGCTCTGAACACTGGAGAGAGATGAAAAAGGCAACTTATTTTCCCATTGAGGGAGAAAGTTGATAAACTCAGGAATCCTACATTAAGGATCTCCAGTATATTACATACTAATGAAATCCAAAGCATTAAACAAAACCAAAAAAATTTGCAGTAGGGCCTCCCTGGTGGCGCAGTGGGTTAAGCAACGCACTATGAAGCAGACCACAGCCACTGCAGCTCGAGTTCGAGCGCTGCCACCGGCCAGGGAAAGGACCCACATGGCTCAGCAGACCTCTCCTGTCTCACCTGCTGCTGCCCTCAGCAGTGTGTTTCAGTCCATCTGCCTGTTCTGCTCCCCACTCTGTCTGGTGAATCATCTCACCTCCTGCACCTCTGGCCTGTACCCCAGCTCTTGTATGCATAAATAAGTAAATCTTTAAAAAAAAATTTGCAGTAATAGTTAATATTTATTGAGGATTTACCACATTCCAGGAACTGATCTAAATGCTCTTTGTATGTTAACTTACTCATCCCTGTAACAACCCTATGTGGCAGGCAATATTATTCCCATTTTATAGATCAGAAATTGAGCACAGAGAAGTATATTTTCTGGTTGTAGGAGGGAATTAGGTTATAATAGGAATTACTTTTGGGGTCAGCCTTTCAGAAATAGTGGCAGGATGACATTCCAACTTCTCTCTCATTTTCTCCCAATTTCTACCTGAAGAGTGAATGTGACTAAAATGAGTAGTAAGCTGTTTATCAGTGGTATATGCCAGAGAGCAAACTTGTCAGATGAAAGATAAACCTTGAGGGGAGGGAAGAATTGAGGCTCCTCTGTAACACTCTTCTATCTCTCTGCAGGCCAACAACCCACTGTATAAAGAGGCCACCTCCACCTTCACCAACATCACCTACCGGGGCACTTAGTGACCAGCCACCTTCCTCAGATCACTGTCAGATTGTCCCAGGATTGTGGGCATCTCTGCTACCATGTTTACAGGGATACTACCTGTGGGGCAGGACTGGGGGCTCGGAGTGGGGTGGGTTGGGAGACTGTCAGCACGTGGGAGTGTGGGTCTCTGTGCCTGTGTGCGTGTGCATGTGCAGGGGGAGTGTGTAATTTAAAACTTGTGATGTGTTCCAGATAGTCAGAGCTCCTCAGCCTTCGTCCTCAGAACACTTCCTTCAGGGATTCTTCCTGTTTAACCTGAGGGTGGCCTATGTAGCTGAGCAGGCATTCTTTGTTACCTCAGTGAGAAGTCAGCTTTCCTTCTCGGGCTGTTCGCCTTGAAGAGAAGGGCAGGGCTGAGGCCTTTCATTCCAGAGGAAGGAACAGCAAACTTTGACTCTACCTGAGATTTTGGTCTTTGGTCCTGACTCTCAGTGGCTGTGATGGGAACTGTAGGGCCCTGCAGCTTTATTGTGTCACCTGAACCTCAATCTCCTTCCCCTTCCCTCAAGCTGAAGGAGAATCGAATTGGGAGCGAGCAGAACCACCAGAGCTGCCTGTGCCTTTAACCATCACCTCAGTTCAGCATGTTTCTCTCCTAAGGGGAGTCATGCTACCTAATTCTTCAGTCCCTTGGGTGTGAGGAGGGTAGGCCCCCTCAGGGGTTGTGTATGCCAGGGTGCCTAATTCACGATTAGAGTCCTTCAGATTTGCTCTCATCAGCAGTTCTAATCTGGAGGTGTGTTACGCTTAGACCAGCATCACCTCTTTACCTCCAACGTGCACACTCTCACTGCTGTAGACAGTTGCTACCTGGGAATTTCTCCCAGGGGGAGTGCTGTGGTTAGAACCATCTTCCCGTCCCGTCTTTCTCTTCTGTCCCCTTACTGCTACTCTCTTCCCCCCTTCAGGTATTCTGCTCCTTGTCTACAGCACCTCCACATGCCCAACCCCAGGTTTATGTGCTACATCCATCCATGGGGCTAATTGCATTTATCTACCTCTTGGGTGTTTTGTGAAGGAATCTCTACCATGGGTCTCTCAGTGCTGGGCTTAAGTCCAGGGTGAAATGATGGGCCAGTTGTATCAGCATGTGTGACCTATTCTATGGACTGGGCAACCTCATTTTAACTCAGTCTTCCAAGAGGCCACAATGAAATTTTACTTACTTTTTCTCATTGGGCACCCAAAACCACAGTGAGGCTAGCTTAATCTAAAGGAACATGTATATAAACACACTTGCATTATATATGTGATTTTGATGAGGAGGAAGGAGAATATAAAAAAATCATAGATTTGACCAGGATAGAGATATTCCCCTTCGGCATCATTCATAGCAAGTCGCTGCCCAGTTGCTGGGACTGTAAGGGCTTTCTCATCCTGAATACCTGTGGGGATGAACATATGAACATACCAGTTCAATATTAACAACCATCCTTTACCTCCAGTAAAGGACCAGTAAACAGTTTTCTGATGGTTGGCATCAAACCTACAGATTTTGTGGGATGTTGAAACTCTTTGTTATTTCAGTTGGGAGATATGAGAGACCTGGCATTGGCAAGAGATGTCATTCCATGTTACCTTTCTCAGTAAACCAACCTGATTCTGTCCTCTCTTAGAATCCCTTCTCCCACTTTTATTAGCAGTAGCATCTCCACTGAGTTATTATTTCTGAGTTCACTTTGCACACTTTTGCATCCATGTAGTAGGTGATGAGGGATCTAGAAGTAGTTGAAAGGTATATTCTGTGTCCACGTTCTGTGTCTCAGATTAATACTGAGAATAAGTCTTAGAATTGGGAATGGGGCAAATAACTGAGCCCTCTCTCATTCATGAATTATTTCTTGCTGTAAGGGGTGGTAAAGTGGTAGACAGGTAAGTGGATATGGGATGAACACAGATCCAAGTTGTTTAGAACTTAGCTATAACTTTCAGCTATGGAGTCAAGAATACATGAGAGTATTGGTTGGACATTTTTTGAGATGTTTTTTATGAAGAAACTACATCATCAGTGGAAGAACATGTATTCCAAAGATGAAAACCTTGCCTAAGCTTCTGGAATGAGGCTAATGGCTTTGAAGAGCAGTACTGTTTATTTATGTGGGGAGAGCTCAGAGTTGTATTCATGAGAGAGCAAGTATCAATCAGTTTTGGCAGCCCTTTACCATCTGACAACACTCTCCAAAGAAGGTATTTCTGCCCATCTCTTCTGGAAATAATTTATTTTCAATCTCAGGGTACGTGGATAATAATGCAAAACTTTGAACATTCCTGACAAGTTGTCACATCAGGAGTCTGTCCTTTACCTCTCCAATGATTCTAGATAATCCCTGACTTCAAGATTCTCTTTGTTAAGTATTCGTGGCTGAAATTACTTAAGTGTCTTCCTGACTTCCTAACCATTCCTGTGTTTGAGTTGTGCAACAGTGAATTAAATGTACTTTCAGAAAAGAATCAGCCCTGTGCTTCCTGTGTTGTTATTTCAGTTTCCTTTGGGTGAAAAGAATAAGTGTCATTGCCTCAGAAATGATTATTTTAGAACAAGCATGTTTCCAGTTATAACGAATGATGATGACCATGGGAACTGAAACTTCTCTTTAGACTTTAATAAGATTTTAAAAATGGGTAGGTTGTTACTGTTGTAAGAGGTTTTGTTTTCAAAATGAAGATTATTTAGGCCATGTGTAATCTCACAGATCAGTTTGTCAGTTTAACCTAGGTTTTGTTTACAGAAAGCATAAATTAGTAAAATAAAGGTTTAATGGCAAGTTATTTACAGCATCATTTAAATACCTAACTTTGATTTAGGGCAGTGGGTCTCACAGTATTGTTCTAGAACCGGCAGCATTAATAACAACTGGGGAATGTTAGGAATGAATATTTATAGGCCCCATTCCAGAGCTGCAGAGTCAGAAACTTGGAGGTGGGACCCAGTGATCTATTTTTTTAATAAGCCCTCCTGGTGATTCTGAAGCAAGATCCAGTTTGAGAACAGCTGATTTAAGGAGTCACCTGTATTCTAGCTTAGAAGTTTACAGCAAGTCAGCTCAGTTACTTTAAGGTTAAGAACATAAATTGTCTTAAGATTGAAAAAAATCAAATATCTGTCAACACAAAATAAAGATCTACTTTTGATCTATTTCCCAAATTAAACAATCATAGGCTTCTTGGAGTCACTCACAGTCACAAATTCCCACGAAAATCTATAAGAAGTTCAGAATCACAGAGAAAAAACTGCCAACAGGATACTTGGCAGGCACCTAAGAAAACTTTATGTGCATCAAGCCGAAGCTAGAAAATACTCTTACAGCAATAATTGTTAATTAATTGTCCTAGGGGGTGCAGAAATAAAACTTAGAATTTCATTTTTGGTTATTTAAATTTTATTGAGCGCAGACAGTGTGCGTAACAGAACACCCATAATGTAATCTCTGCCTTTGAGTCTGACATTCCTTAAATAATGTACATTTTTTAACACAATACAATGCATGACATCATAAAAAGATTATGTGAATACAGACTGAGACCTTTTATGGTGAAAATTTGTAACATTTACTTTATTTACATTATGGTGACTGGTGACTAAATGTCTATGAAAATGGAGGACTTCATGTGAAAAGCTGTTTGTCAAATCATATTTGTAACCCTTTGACTCTTGATTTCTGTAGTGTGACCTCTATAACAGCTAGTGACCATTGGGACCATTATAAGCAGATCACCTTGAAATTACAGTACATTCATTTTTACATTTTATCATGATGTAAGGAAATAATAGTATATATTTGAAGTCACTTAGTACTTCTGAAAATAACTTCTATTTGGTTTTTTAATATATACATATATAGATATATATGCAAATACATATATTTCTGGAAACATCCCTAATTTTAGTTTGACTAGACCTCATACCGAGGCGGTCTTAAATGTATGTGATTGGGGTTAACCATATTGTTAAATCAAATTTAAAAATCCATTTCATGTAGTTCTCAGGAATGATTTATAAGTGAAAGGAAAACATTGGTCAGGAATCTGATGGTACTCTTTGCAGCTGGTAATGTCCTAGTGATGTCTCTTCAATCTCCTGCATAGAAGAAACATTTTTAATCAGATGTGAATTTTCTGACAGGTTGTAAATATCTAGAGGAACAGTTAGGAAATTCAAGCGTTTTTAGGCAAAACCTCCCTTGTAAATTATTCTTTAGCAGTGTCCCTGAAAAGGACTTTGTAAGAGAAAAGTTTCACAATTTTCCCCTGATCTATTGCTTTCCCTGATCTATTTCCCCATGATTCAGACACAATTTGGCATGATTCTTTGGAGAGGCCAGTGATGGTTGCTTAAAGGTCTAATAAAGGCCAACGGAAGTATTTTTAAGAAAAAGAATATTACTGATTTGCTTTTCCTGATGACAACACACTTTGTGACAGATTATGAATTGTGTCCCAGAATCTTTTTCCTTTCTCACTAGTATCAAACTTTGATATTTAACTGGGTGCACAACTACTCAGAATAAATACAATTTCTGGGCCTCTCTTGCAGGTCAGTGTGCCATGACCACCTCATCGCCAGGGAGAGGTAAATGAGAGGCTTGCACACCATGTCCAGTAAACGCCATTTTGGGAGGGCACATGGTTTTCTTACTTTCAAAAGTCAGCGTTGGTCCCTTGGAAAGCAGCGGGAACAACTTTCAGCAAAAGTAAAAGTAGTGGATCAAATAGTTTCGAGCTGTTGTCCAAGCAAGAAGGATGGGATGCTTTACAGGGACGGGAGGAAAGTATCCAAAGGATGGACAGAAGACAAAATTGAAAAGGGGTCAGATCTGGGAGGCACAGCCACCAGGAGGTGACCAGAGCCCCGAGTGCCGGTCTAGGTGCCAGGTGAGGTCACAGGCCCTTGTGAGGTGGGGTGGACCGGCGCGGCCGCAGCGCTTGGCAGTCGGCACACAGGGGGCTTGAGGGCCGCGGCGCTGGAGCCCGCGCAGTGGCGGGTGCGGTGGGGCGGCCGCGCGCTAGCCCCGCGCTCCCCACGCTCCCCGCGCTCCACGCGCCGGCCGCTCGGTGGGAGGAGCGTCGAGCCTGAGCAGGGCCCGGGGGCGGGGCCTTGCGGCGCGGAAGTCTGGAAGGCGGAGCCCGTGCATGGCGGGCGGGCGCGTGAGTGGCTGAGCCCCCCGCAGGCAGCACCTGCCCGCCGCCAAGGAGCCGACTTCCGGCGGTGAGGGAGGAAGAGGCGGCCGGCGAGTGGGAGGGAGCGCGGGCGACAGCCGGCCTCTCAGACTGTCGAGTTGGGAGGCGAGGCTGGCTGAGGAGATGGCAGAACCTCCAAACGGAGGGAGAGAGGGCGTCAACGTGCGAGGGACCGAGTAGAGCAGTAACGGAGATGGGCCCAGGGTCCAGAAAGAGCAGCCAGGTGACCGACCGTCCAGGGGCAGTGTGCGGGGTCACGGGCCGGTTCCGTGGTGCCTCAGAAGTGGTGATCATTCTAGAAGTTCTGGAGGTCATGTGGTGGGAACCGTCCCTGCGCACTGAGTGTCCCTCCTTGGACATTTTTCATCCTTTGCTAGTTATTGGCTACAAGTCTCTCTTTCCAAAGAAATCATATGCTGCCCAAGGACACGACCTGCTGGAGTCTCCTGGGCGCAGGGACCTGCATAAGGAGCATGCTCCTTCCTTACACATGGATGATATTTGGGGGGAGATCCATGTAATGGTGGAGAGTTGATAGCAGGAGATGGAGTGAAGCTGCGGGTGCAGTTGCTGGTCAGGGCTGTGCCGTCCACAGTGCGTGAAGCGCGAGTGAGGGTGGCTGTGAGGGAAGTGGTGTGAGGAAAGCCGGCCCGTTCTTTATGGGGTGTCACCCCTCAGTGGTTAGAAGGCATCAGCCCGTTGGGCTGCGGATAGGCAGGTTGCCACATAAGTATGATTGTGAAAGCACAATGTTAACATTAAAGCACTGAGTGAAATCAAGTATTATACTTAAGGCGTCTTTATTTACTTTCTTACTTACGTACTTATTTATTTATTTATATATAGTTGACATCAATTGTATTCCCCATCACCATTATCACCAGTGCACCATCACTTCAGTCCCCCGTACTCCTGTCTGCCCTCAACCCTCTCCTTCCCTCTCCCCACCAAATGTCCCCAATTTGTCCTTGTTTTTTCATTTTTGGTTCTTGTGTCTTTATTGTTATTATTATTGTTCTTATTCCTTTCCTTGATCCTTATTTGGTTCCCTTATATTCCTCCTAGGGGAGGAACCATCTGGTATTTTTCTTTTGCCTTCTGACTTCGCTGAGCATTATAATCCCTTCCATTTCCATCCATGTTCCTATGAATGCGTCTAGTTTTTCTTTTTTGACTGCTGAGTAGTATTCCATCATGTATATGTACCATAGCTTTGGGAGTCTTTTTGGATTCTTCAGTTTTCTGCCTGGCTTTCCCTGCTGGTTTACTAAGAAGCAATGGATTTCAGAATTTGGGTTTGGTTACCCAAAGCCAGTGGTTTTGATACCATTTTTTGTTCAAATCGTGTGGGCAAATTGTGTATCAGTTCCCTCAATCTAATTAAAGGATTACTCTAGAAAGATTTCTCAGAACAATCTAACCTGGTTTCAGGTTAACCTGCAATTGAACAAAAAACAAAGAATCCTCCCATTTGGGGATATTACTTTTTTTTTTTTTTTACCAGCCATTGTTCTTACTTCCCACTCACCTACTCAATTTTAGTTTTATGGTCAATAATTAAAAGCATTCTCTTACGTGCCCCCCTTCCCTCCAAGTTTCCTAGTCACTTTTTCAGTTCATTTTACTTTCTTCAACCTCTGGCAACACCTCTCCACATCCTCATTCTTGCTTCCGGGTTCATTAAGAAAACTAGAACAATTAGAGAGGGTTTCCACAGGGTTCCACGATCATGTCTCACATACTCTGTGTAATTATGGCCAGTTACTCTGCCATATCTCCTATTAATGGTATATGGTCTTTGCTAAGGCTAAACCCTCCTCTTGTACCCTAAACCCCATCTCCTTTGTCTTACTTGAGAATATTGTCTCCTACTTGAGAATTCAGACATTCTCCCTTCCTGTATGATCACGTTTTGCTCTCCTACTAGATCATTCCTATCAATATATGAACACGCTTTAGCTACTACTCCATTTCTCTTTCCCTGTATAGAATAAGTCCTTGAAAGAGCTCTCTCTACTGATTGTCATTTTTCTCCCTTATTCTCTCTTGAACTTAACTCCTAGGACTTATCTCCATGCCATACCATCTGAATGGCTGTTCTTAAGGATGTTGGTGTCTTCCGCATCACAAAACTAAGGAATCATTCAGTACTCATTTTACTTAACCCAAAAATAGATTTCTCAATATTTATTACTCATTCTTTTGAAGCATGTTTTTTTCCCCCTTGGTTTTCAGGAGCTCAGACCTACCTGATTTTTCTGTATAGAAACTATAATGATTCTTTCAGAAAGCACTTTAGATCATGTCATCTCTCTGATGGAAACTCCCTCGGCTTCCATATCCTCAGAGTACAAACTAAAGTGCTTATCTTCATCTAGGGACCCTTCATGATCTGCCTCCCTCTCTTGAAATCTTTTATCTCCTCTTCTTTCACCATATGCTGTCTCTGCTTCAGCCTCTTGGGCCTTCCCACCATTCCTTGAATACATTTAGGCTCCTTGCTTCAGAGCTTTTATACTTGCTATTCTCACTAGCTGAAATACCTTTCCCTATATTCATTGATTCCCTACTTTAATATTTTCAGGTCTGTACTCAAAAGACTCCCACTCAGTAGGGAACCTTTACTCTTTCCTGCATTTCTAACTGCCCCCCCCCCATAATAATTCATATTATCTTTCCCTTCTTTATTCTTCCCCTGTAGTGCTTATTTTAGATAACATGCCATATGTTTCCCTTATTTTATTGTCTCTCCTCTTGACTAGAATGTAAACCTTCATGAGGCCAAGACTTTTTATTTTTCTGTTTTGCTTACTGCTATATCCTCAGAGCCTGGAAGATAGCCTAACACATACTAAGCATGAAATATATTTGTGTTTAATTCATGGGAAGAATGATGAATGAATACATGGAGAAGAGGAATACAGCTTTTCCTTTCTGACTTGTTCTTGCAAGTATACATATATGTCATAGTATTAAAAGAGTTGAAAAGTAACTCCGTTGTCAGTTAGGTAGAAGAGATTTCCTGTGCTCTTTTATTTTTTCTATTAGCTTGGAGAGGGTTATGTGGTGCTTGATTCATCTAGCTGATTAAGACCTGCCAACTTGATAATCAGATTAATAAATTATTAAAGTTTTATTTTCAAAAATTAAATCATGTTTACTCTGCTTAATTAAGTACTTAATGACTTAAGAACTCTTGATGAGTAAGTTCAGTGGGGGAAGGAATTCCTTTCATCTTTTTCTCCCTTTATTCATTATACATATAATACAATATAATGTAATGTGTGTGTGTGTATATATATATATTGTGTATATGTGTATATATATATATATCTCCTTGTGTTTGGTACTTTGAGTAATATTTCAAAGAGTTATATCTTGTCCTTTCTTTAGAAATTTAGACTGTAATTGATATAACAGCTTTACATATGGTAATTAAATAAAAATAAGACAGACAACTGTTTAAATATAAGACAAGTGCCAGTTGACTAGAGAAGAAAATAAGAATAGCAAAGGCAGTAATTGCTATGCCAGGGAAGTTTAGAAGTGAAGATTGAACTGTTTAGAGAAGATCTAGAAGAAATTACATAGAGTAAGTTGCTTGGAGAAACTGTATAGCTTTCTAATATCTGCTGAGATGGGTATTTTTAATCTTATTTCATTTTATTTTTATCATTTTGAATTCCAGGGATCCTGGATATACCACATTCAACAGTAATTACTATATTTCGGAAAAAATAGTTTATGTATTATCTCTATTATATAGAATATTAGTACTTGCAGTTAATACTTTATAATCTGAAAAAATAACTAGTAGTATAATAGTTTGACTAATGTGACTCAATATGAGTGAGAAAAGTGAAAATTTGGGCAATTTTTAAGTGTTGGTTGTCACATTCACATAATGTGGATATCTCTGGTTTAAAACAGGCTAAGATGTCTTTCGTTTGCTATAGTATTGTTTTGAGAGGCAATGTGTGATGCTGAAGACTGTGGGCTCTTGACTTAGGCTGACTGAATTCAAATTCTGACTCACTCTTCGTTGACTGTAAGTTTCGGCAACTTGATCAAAGTCTTTATTCTTCTCATCTTTAAAATAAAGAAAACAATAATTCCTTAAAGAAGAGTTGTGAGGAAGAGATGAAATTATTCTTGTCAAAGTGTTTATTATAACGTTTTACACAGTAAACTTTCAACATTAGTGATTACTGCTGTGTTATTACTTCTGTTTCCTGGGCTTCACTGAATAACGTTACAGAAATCCTCTGCCTTCCATGACATTTGAATTTGGATTTATCTAATTCTCCTAATACTGCAAAAGGTCAAATTAAGGCATTGGATGGTCTTCTGTGGTTTACGATTTACTAACTGCTTTTTCTAAGCAGTTTTGTACACAGATCTGGGTAGGGGAAATATCTGTTATATATGGGTAGGTCTGGGTAGGGGAAACGTCTATTAGATATTATGCCATGAGTGTCACATTGAAGGTAAGACTTCAGTTAGGTAGGTAAATATAGTTGCTTAAATTTCCTAAACAGGCATATGATTCATGATTTTTCTGTTTCTCTCACTCTCTTTTTTTGGCAGGAAATCCTTTTGTGCTATTGCTCACTTACACTTGTTCAAGACATAGTTTTCAAGAATTTATATCTAAACAGAAAGATGGATACTAAAATACATTTACTCTACCAGGTATTTTTTTTAAAAAAAAACTTTGTAAAGATTTATTCCTTTCCTTTATTAATTTATATTACATCACATCCATAATCAGTAAGCAAATTCTTAGAGTAATAAAGTCATAGGATCTTGCCTAATAACTAAAGTGACTTTTGAGTTCTTCTGGTGGTCATATATTACACTCTTTTTCCAGTAGTTTATGTAGTATCAAGAGATTTTTTTTGTGTGGTGTATTATGAGTCTTTTTTGGGATAAGGACCAGGATAATATTTCAGGAGACCAGATTTAACTTACAGGAGAGGCTGTAAGTAATGTAATTAATGACATGGAAGTCTAGTCTAAAGGTAATATAAAAGATAGCAAGTTTTTCTAGTCTTCTTATCTAGTCTTTTTTATCTTCAGGGGATGTTCCTATCCACTGGCCAGTTCTATGTTGAATTTAAAAAAAATCTGGACTTGATAAGAGACTTTTTTCTAAAGGATTATTGTAAGGGAGGAAAAGGATTTATTGAAATAGGATAAGGGGAGATTGTTTCAATAACAAAACTGTGATCTAAGATCTGCAAGCCTTTCAAGAACTAGGCAAAAAGGGATTTTACTTTATAGAGAGGAGTAAACAAGGCTAGGAAGAACTGGATGTGGGAAAGTGGGATGAAGGAATGGTGTGATTGGGTAAGTATATTGGAGAATGTTTTACTGAGGGCACAGTATTCTCTGGAGAGGCTGTGTGCTGGCTCCGGCTGAGGGTGAGCCAAAGTTCAAAAGCCTGGAGGAAGGAAAGAATCTTTACTAAAGTTTGGTTAAAAAGCATTTTGTTCTGATTAATCAGTGGGGATGACACTGTCTAGCTAATCTTTTATGAGGCAAAGAAAAGCAATTTTGAGGGTGTTTATGTATTTGACTTTGTCATAGGTAAACAAGGAGGTGCCATCCATTTTTTTAAGTCTTAACTAAATCTATGGGAACCAGCTCCTTTACGTTAATCTGTTTTCCAGAACATAAATGGGTGAGGTGATTCCTTTCATCTTCACTGCTTTTCCTCTAGTTCACAAAGAAAAAAAGGGGCAAAACGCAAATACATAGGATCATAAATTAAAGAGGAGAAATTACAATAGATACAGCAGAAATCCAGAGGATAGAGATTAATATGATCATGTATATGCAAACAAATTCAACAACCTAGGTGAGATGGAAAAATTCTTAGAACTATACAATCATCCAAAACTGAATAAAGAAGAAATAGAAAACTTAAACAAATCAGTTACAAGCAATGAACTAGAAACAGTATCAAAACCCTCCCCCAAAAAAACGAAAACCCAGGACCAGATGGTTCAAAGATAAACTAGTGCCTATCCTACAAAAACTCTTTGAAAAAATTGGGAAAGGAGTGATGCTACCTAATACATTTTACAAAACCATTATTAACTAATACTGAAACGAAAAAAAGATTAAAAAAAAGGAAACTATAGGCTAATCTCCCTAATGAACACAGATGCAAAAATCCTCAATAAAATCTTAGCAAACTTAATCCAACATTTCATCAAAAGTATTATACACCATGACCAAATGGGATTTATTCTAGGGATACAAGATGGTTCAATATCTGAAAATCAATTAATATAATTCAGCATATCAACAAAAAAATAAAATCCATGTGATCATATCAACAGATGCTGAGAAAACATTTGATAAATTTCAATATATCTATTTATGATGAAGGCCCTTAAAATACTTGGGATAAAAGGAATATACCTGAACATAATAAAAGCCATTTACTACAAACCTACACTAACATCATATATATGTATTTTTAAAAGATTTATTTTATTTATGCATACAAGAACTGGGGTATAGACCAGAGGTGTGTGTGTTGAGAGGATTCACCAGAGACAGAGCAGGGAACAGAACAGGCAGACTGACTGAAACACACTACTGAGGGGAACAGCGGGTGAGGCAGGAGAGGTCTGCCTGCACCATGTGGGGCCCCTCCCTGGCCAGAGGGAGGGATCGAATTCGTGCTGCAGTAACTGCAGTCTGCTTCATAGTGCGATGCTTAACACACTGTGCCACCGGGATGGCCCACTAATATCATATATTTTTTTTTTGTAAATATGCAGTTTTTTAAAAAAATATTTTTCTTACCATATTTGCTGTCTTTTCTCAGGTGTAGTCCCCATAGAAGGAATATAGGAGATCAAAGAGAAAAAATAATAACATCATTCTTATTGGTGAAAAACTTAAAAACCTTTCCTTTAAGATCTGGAACAATGCAAGTATGTCCACACTCCCCACAGTTCAATATAATACTAGAAGTTCTAGCTAGAGCTATTAGGCAAGAGAAACACAAGGAATCCAAATAGGGAAAGAAAAGTAAAACTATCATTATTTTATATGATAATATGTAAAGAGAGTATGATATGATAATATATGAAGAGAACCCTAAAAATATCTATGGAAAACTAATTAAAACAATAAGTTTAGTAAAACAGAATTTTAGTAAAATATTTGACTCAGATGTCATATTTAATTTATATGTGCAAAGAGACTATGACTGACTATGGCTCTTGATTCTCCCTAGGGAGAAGAAAACATTGAGTTATCCTGTGATGGTTCTAGTTCTTATGCAACTAACTTACCATCAAAGAATATTGAATGCAAACAATACATCAACTTTTCTAAAGCAGTCCAAAAGAAATTTTCACCTCAACTTAGGTGTCGGAAGCCAGAACACAAAAAAATGTAAGTTAAACTCTGAACATATGAAAGGCATATTCTTTTGCAAGCTTAAGAGAACCCAAATAAAACTCTTCAGGGAGGGAAAAGAGACTGGCAGTGGAGTTAATAATTAGTTATACCTATATGAAGTTCTGTAAAAATACTAGTAGTAGGGGGTTCAACATAATCTAAGTTGGTGAACATATCCATGTAACAGGGCAGTGATATACCCCAAGTTCGTGAGGATAGAAGTTTCTGTTCTCAAGCTCTCTCAGACTTCACCATACCTGTCTCTTTATCTAGCTGTTCATTTGTATCCATATCATATCCTTTAATAAATTGGTAAACATGTAACTGTTTTTCCAAATCCTGTGAACCCCTTTAGCAAATTAAGCAAACCCAAGGAAGGGGTTGTAGAAATCTTTGATTGCCAGATGCATAGATGACATCCTGGGCTTGTAACAGGCATTTGAAGTGAGTTTTGGGGCAGCCTTGTGTGATACAGTCCTTAACCTGCGGGATCTAAGACTATCTCCAAGTAGATGATGTCAGATTTGAGTTTAATGGAGGGGCACCTGGCTGAATTTGCAGAGAATTGTTTGGTAGAGAATCTCCTTCCCTTCCAGTTTGGTGTCAGAAGTGTGAGCGTAGCAGTAGTTGAGAGTAAAGGAGAGATACAGGAAGAGAACTGGGTTTTTAGTAATTCTGTTGTCAGTTGTAAAGTTTCCTCTTCCATTTCTGGTTTTACTCATCTGGGTCCTCTTTTTTTCTTAGTCCAACTAAAATTTATCAGCTTTGTTTACCTTTTCTTAGTCTCATCAGTCTTTTCTATTTTATTATCAGTCTTTTTCTATTTATTTTTTTTAATGTTTATTTCTGCTCTGATCTTTTTACTTTCTTCTTTCTGTTAACTTTGATTTTAGCTTGTTTTCCCCCCCACCACTTTGATGTAGAAAGTTAGATTGTTTGCTTGAGATATTTCTTTTTTCTTTATGTAGTCATTTATCACTAAGTTTCACTCTTAGGATTGCTTTTGTTGATTCCAGTTAGTTTTGGTACGTTGTATAGTCATTTTCACTTGTCTCAAGATACTTTTAAATTCCCCTTTTGAATTTTTCTTTGCCCCATTGGTTGTTGAAAAGAACGTCATTTAGTTTCCACATATTTGTGATTTTCCAGTTTTTCCCTTGTAATTGATTTCTAGTTTCATACTATTATGGTCAGAAAAGATGCTTCATGTGATTGCAATCTACTTAAGTTTTTTAAGACTTGTTTTGTGGCCTAACAAATGATCTATCCTGTAGAATGTGTGTTTGCTTGAGAAGAATGTGTATTCTTATGTTGTTGGATAGAAAGTTCTGTATACATCTATTCAGTTCATCTGGTCTAATGTTTTGTTTAAGTCCAATACTTCCTTTTGATTTTCTAGCTGGATGATATATCCATTGTTAATAGTGGATATTGAAGTTTCCCCTGCTATTACTATGTTGTTGTCTTTACCTTCAGCTCCATTGATATAGGCTTTGCATATCTTTGGTGCTGCTCCTGTATAATGAGAAAATAAATATTTACAATTGCTAAATTCTTTTGATTATTTCAGTCCTTTACCATTATATGATGGCTGTCTTTGTCTCTTACTATAGATTTTGGCTTAAAAACATGCATTAAAATTTATTTTGTCATGTATAATTATAGCTACCTGCACTCTTTGATTTTCATTTGCATGGAGGAACCTTTTATATTCCTTCACTATCAGTCTATGTGTTTTCTTAAAACTAAAGAGTGTCCCTTAGAACTAGCTTATTCTTGAATCTTTTTTTTTTTTGTATTGTTGTTGAGTAACATTAGTTTACAACACTGCATAGATTTCAGTTATACAGTTTCTCACTTAAGCAATTGTATATTTTATATCACACCCACCACTAGATGTCTAACTATCTACTACCAAGCTATTCCATCTTCCCCCTTTCCCTTCTGGTAACCACCACTTTGTTGTCAGAGTGTGTTTGTTTTTGTTTCATTTGTTCAAATTTTTCCTCTTATATTCCACAAATGAATGGAATCATATAGTATTTGTCTTTCTCTTTGTGATTTATTTCACCTAGTATAATTCCCTCTAGTTCCCTTCATATTGTTGCAAAGGGCAAGATATTCATTGAGTTTTTTTTTACAATCTGCTTCCCTATTTTTTTAACAAAGCTGAAGGGATAGGGACTACTTTGAATCCACACCTTCTTAATCCATTCCTCGTTTGTTGGACATTGTTTCCATACTAAGGCTATTGTGAACAGTGTATGTTGCACATCACACTCACCACCAAAGCATCCATAGTCTACCATCGTCCACTGTGTACCTTCCCCAGTTTTCTCTACTACCTTTTCCCCTCTGGTAGCCTCAATTCTACAGAGAAGCAGAAATTTAAAAAATCAATAAGAAAGTAAGGTAATTATTGAAAAGCATCTTGTAAAAACACCTATTAGACTATCTAAACATGAAATAGATACTGGAATTTGCTTCAAAATAATAAGGAATGGGAGTGGCAATAGAGTTAAGGATGAAATAGGATTGTACATTTTAAAGGTGGATGATAGGTAAATGAGAGGTATCAACATATTATTCTATATACCATTATATATGTTTGAAATTTTCCATAAATAAAATATGAAAAGAAAAAGGAAGAAAAGAATTAAAGAATTATTCCAATTTTTAAAATGTAATTTAGGTATGAAACATCAATATTCCTGTGTGAAGAAGAAAAATCCTCTACTATTTCAGGAGGAAAAAAAGTCAGGAAAAAGAAAAATTTACAAGTACAACTGCATACTAAAAGACCTGAGGTAAATAAAGATATGGAAATAGTTCTTTGCTCTCAAGTGTTTTCCTTGGCCCTCAAACATTCCAGTATATTTTAGTCCAAGTGTTGAAATGCTAATCTTAAATGTTTTTTTATTCCTCCTCTTTCCCTTACTCTTCCTCCTCCTGCTCCTCTGGGTTTAGAGTGTCCTCCTCTAGTCAACTTGAATTCACTTCTGCCATGCACTCCAGAGGTGTTACAAATTTGAAACTACGTTAACTGAATGTTTTGTTTCTACTTTCTATGTCCATATATTTAGTGTAGATTTGAATTCTAAACTAAAGTTTGGGTAAAACTATGTCTATAACTAATCAAGGAGAGTTCTCTCTCTCTCCTTCTCGTCTCTTTCTCTCTCTCTCCCAAACAGGAGTTGAAAGACATATTTTACTCTGCATACTCCTTCTATTAGGGTGTACATTTTTCCCCTGGCCCATTGCCTTTTAAAGATATTGGCTCTATGATCTTAGTACCAATTCCTATCAATCTTATATACTTGAGAGTCTTCTGTCTATACCTTGCATAGTTTTTAAAAGTCAGGACCCTAGAGGTTCTATGTAAAATTGAAGACACCTATAGTTTTAATATTCATTTCCTAATGTGGGCATTTGAAAAAATCCTACCTAGCTGTTTGCTTCTTTTGAGTCATGTTTTGAATCACATGCAATGTTAAGTACACATTTTTTCTAGCCATTAAAGCAAAGTTATCTATGTTATTTGAATAACTGTGTTGGTTCTCAATATTTTGCTCACACAGTCAAAGCTTCTATATGTAACCTCTACTCCAGTGGTCTTGTGTTCACTCAATCATAGATTTGCTCTGGTTTATAAAATCCATTACTTTAAGTTGAATCCACTTATTAGGAATGATTAGTTACATCTTTAAGAAAAGTGTGTTTTTACAAAAGAATATTTCATAGTTTATTTAAAAATTTAGTGTAAATTGAAATTTAATTACAAAAAGCAATTTTACACCAGAAGCATAGCTAAATGAGGGACTCAGGTATAGCTAGTTATCTTTTAATTAACATAAGAATGCCATTTTACCATTGTGATATCAGACCCCAACATTCTTGCTTTTGCCTCTAGATTGCCTCCTCTTCTGTGAAGCCATCAAAGCAGAAGATCATCATGAAAGAGCACTCTTTATGCAAGTTGCCGAATCAGTACAGTGGTCAAAAGACTTTATCTCCCCTTTGTACATCTTCCTATATTACTCGGTATTTAAATCATTGTCTTCTACCATTTAAATGTTGGGTTCAGATTTGGGGGTTTTCTTTCCAGAATCAACTATTCCTTTCATGTAAAGTATGCACAATGTTTTTTGAAAATTAAGAGACTATGTTCTTGTATCATTAGGGAGGATGGCATGTAACTTGGTATACTGTACATGGGATTGAAAAGCTTAGAACTGAGTCCTGATTGACCTCACATACTACAGTTGTATAATTCACTTTATATTTTTGGGCCTCAGTTTCCAGATCTGTACAAGAATCATGTACTAAAAGGAGGACTCTTAAGATTTCTTCCAAAATTTAACATTCTGATTTCAGTTATTTGTAAGTTATGGGACCAGATGAATTACCTTTTTGAGATGTTTTTACTGCCAGATTATGAAATCTGGAGTTCTTTGGCTATTTAAAGACATTCTTATTTGCCTTATAATAAGGTTTGTAAAATTTACTGTGACTTGAATTAAGAGTTAGGAAAAATTGGATCACAGCCAAAGGATAGTGGATAGTAGTAGATCATGGGTACTACTTACCCACTAGAGTATATTCTTCTCCATAGAGAAATGTCTAAAAGAAACAAGGTGGTAACTCTCAGATAAAGAATATGTAATTCACTACCACTTGGAATGTTGTTTTAGAAAGGTTCTTATGGAATAATATGCTGGAGAATCTCAGCCTGTTCTTAGATTTGCTAATATTTAAATAAGCTCTTTGTGTGTTTGTCTGTGTGTGTGTGTTTGGTCTGTTTGATGCTTTCTTTTTTGGGGGATATGTTTTAAATTTTCTTACATATTTATTTACATACATTTTACGTCATTGTTCATTTTTATTCAATGTTTGCATTCTCCTTTCAGGTGTAGTTCCCATAGACCTCCCATCGCCAATTTACCTGTTTACCATCGCCATAGTCCCTTGATGCTTTATAACGTGTCTGTTTTTTTGATAGGAGAAATGAAGTACTTTATAATCTCTCCCAGACATTATATGAAGAAGTACCTATAGGACATTATCCCTTACAAGAATTAAGCGGTAATTATTGGTTCTGGAATTTCTTTCAAAAATTTCCTTATTGTGTGCTTCTTAGAAACTGTTTCAGTAGCCAGTGTCTCTTTCTTTACTCCTAATGGTTTATGCCATCAACTAATATTACATGACATAGCAAATTCTGCTAGCTGTGAGCAAGCTTAAGTAGATAGTTTAATTCATAACTATCATTTTTTGTATTGGTAAGATAGGCAAAATATAGTTGCTTTTCCTAGTTCATTTTTTTTTATTTCTGGAAAAAAATCTGGATGTTACATACAGTGAATAAATTAGTAAGCACTAGAAACATTGATACTCTAGAACTTAGCCCTTGGTATCTTAATATTAAGATTTATATTTCCCTTCATTTCATGACATTGAGCTTTCTTCTACTTTGGGCTGCTCTTTGATGTGTATAGAGTTATTTGGTATAATTTCTTCTCTGCTCATAGTTTTATTGAGATAATTGGTGTACAACACTTATATGTAAGTTTACTTACATGTGTAAGTTTACAGTGTATAGCATAATGACTTGACATGTATATTATGAAATGATTCCCATGGTAAGTTTGGTTAATACCTATTATCTCACAGAGATACAAAAAGGAAAGAAAAATAGTTTTTTTGTGTGGCAAGAACTCTTAGAAATTACTACTTTTTAAAATAACTTTCAATTATCCCATGCAGCACTGTTAACTATATTTATCATGTTGTGTATTGCATGCCCAGTAATTATTTATCTTAGAGCTGGAAATTTGTTCTTTTTGAACACCTTCATCCAATTTATCTACTCATTTCCTCTGGTAACCACAAATCTGGCCCCTTATTCTATGAGTTTGTTTTTTATTTAACGATTCTACATATAAATTAGGTCATTTGTATTTCTCTTATTTCACTTAGCATCAGATGGTGTTCATTTTGATCATATTCCTTTCCTGTTTCTTTTTGTGGCTACTCCAAACCCTTATTACTATTTTCAAATCCTTAATCCTATCATCTAGTTCTTCAACTCTTAAAAGAGATGATTTTGCTTTTTCATACACAATTAATAAAGGCTGTTGGACAGACTCTTCCTGAACTCCTTGCTTTTTCTACCTATGAATTTACTTGTAAACACTGTCTAATCATTCCCTATTGTCTGTCTCATTAAAAAAGATTCTCTTTCATGGGACTACTCCCTTCACTTTTCATTGTTTTTGATTCAGTATTCATCCACTTCCTTAGGTACTGTATTGCATCAATTTTATACTATGTTTTTCAGATAAATTTATTGAGAGTTGATAACTTAATTACTTTTCACTTCATTGAAATCTGATTTCCATCTCAAAAATCTGATTTCCTATTATTAAAGTCACTATAATCTATTTTTAAGTCTTCCTCTTGTATTTAGTACTGTCATCTGTTACTTCTTTTTCTGTAAACAGAGTGTCAACATTTTTGAGAAACTGTTTGGAATTAGACACCAAGACTAGAAAAATGAAAAGTCCTGCTCCCTAGGAGCTGACAGTTTAGTGAGGGTTATTATGGCAAGCAATCATAATACCAAGAGCATTAGCTGATATGCATACCAAATGATACAAGAGCACAGAAGAGGATTTAACATTCCCAGGAAAGATGAATTTTGTCTCATCTTTGATTGTTTGAGCCTTGCATGTCTTTTCTGATATTTTCTGAGAATTCTTTAGGAGACTTATATACTTAGAGGTGTCACTGGCTCCAAATGTACCTAAGTAAGTCACAAGATTGATTTTAAAACAGCACATTGGAACAAAAAATTTTCTCCTTTAATTTTTTTGTTGACTATTTCTTTTACTGAGAGTAGGTGGGGGGATAGGAATGATTCTATTGAATTAATTGTTTTGTTATGTGTGTTTAGCACTTCAGAAAGGCTGTGAAATTTTTAGTAAAATTCGAAGAGGTAAAGTTTATGTGAATGATCTGCCAATGATCCTTCACATCTTGAAAATTTCTCTGAGTAATTCAGAAATGCGAAAGGCACTAACAACTATTGATGTTGATGGTAAGTTTTATATTTTCTTTTTAAAATTTTTATTTATTTATGCATACAAGAGATGGGGTACAGGACAGAGTTGTGGGAGGTGAGAGGATTCACCAGAGACAGAGTAGGGGAACAGAACAGGTAGACTGTGCCATGTGGGTCCCTTCCCTGGCCGGCGACAGGGATCAAACTTGTGCTGCAGTGGCTGCAGTTTGCTTCATAGTGCATTGCTTAACCCACTGCGCCACCAGGGAGGCCCAGTTTTATATTTTCACTATAAATGTAGGGTCTGCAAAACATGGATATAAATTGTAAGTTAGGATATAAAATACAGGTCTGCAAAACATGGTATAAATTATATGTTGACCAGATTAGTTACAGATGGTAGGAAAACTAAATATAAGAACTTTTTTTTTGCTTATTTATAATAATGATATTTAAAAATTGGGCTTCAGTTATGTAATTGGATTGATTGATCACTGGATTGGATTATGACAATCACCTGACTATAATGACATTTATTATTTTTAGACTTTTAATTCTTGCTAACTGCATGAGTATGAGATGGCATGGGATAAGGGAAATATTTTGAAACAAGGCAAAAAGTTTGAGTATAAAAGGAGAGATTAGTTTATTTGATATATTTGATTACATTAAAATTAAGGACTTATTTGTCAAAAGACATTTTATTTATTTTTCTTGATAACTCTTTTATTATGGAAAATATAGAACATAAAATTTGTCATTTAAAACATTTTAATCTCTTCAACCCACAGATATTCACGAAGTTTACCACCACTATCTAGTTCCAGAATTTCATTCCATAATGAAACCCCTATCCATTTAAGAAGTCAGTCTCCATACATTTTCTCCCCACTAGCTTCTGCCATTCACTAATTTGCATTCTGTCTTTATGGATTGACAAATCTTGCATATTTTGTATAAAAGGAATAATACAATATGTTTTTTTGTGTTGTCTGACACATTTCACTTAGCATATTTTTGGGATTCATCCATGTTTTAGCATATATCATTATTTCATAGCTTTTTGTGGTTGAATATATTCCAGTCTATAGGGTATACCACATTTTGTTTATTCATTCACCAGCTGAGAGATGTTTTATGTTCATTGTTACCGTGATTTTTCTTCAAAAGACATTTTAAAGTAAAAAGACAAATTACAAACTTGGGAGATATTTTGCAATTCACATAATTGACAAAGGATTAGTTTTTAGAATGTTTGAAGAACTCATATGCATCAAGAAATAGAAAAGAAAAATGAGCAAGATACATGGATAAGTATTTCACATAAAAAGCTGTATATACATATAACTAATAATCATATAAAATATGATTCTGTGCTTTGATACACTTTTAAAGTCTGGATTTTCAGCTGTAGTGGCTATCAAAGATTATCTGTGCATTCACATGAAAAAGCCACTCCATAAGTTTCAACTCTCATTCAAACTAAACAAAATTTTTACTGAAATTTTCATTTGTACAATTTCATTATTTCTCTTTTAAGAAATAACCGTTATTCTTTATATGCAAAATTAGTTGGTTTTTGGGGTAAGATGGTTTAAATGTTGTATAATACTTTGTGCATTTGTCTTAATGCTGTGTGTGAGAGAGAGAGCGAGAGAGGGAGAGAGAGAGGCAGTCAGACAGTGGGGGAAAGGAGAGGGAGACAATTTTGTGAAACAAAACTTTCATTTGAATTTCATTTGAATTTCAACTGAAATTCAAATTTTATCTCTCCCATAATCAGTGGTATATAGAGGGCTTTTCTGGATGAAATATTCCTCTCCTTTTAAGGTAAAACCATTTGTATGTAATGTTATCAATCTAAAAATTAGAGCCTTGAGCAAAGAACACTGCAGTGTAACCATTCCTAGTATATGTCTAAGTTTATTATTGCTTTATTATTTACTACACAATGACAATACATAAATATTTTCTGGTAAGTTTTCTTTTTACATTCTATATTTAATATTGACATTAACTGCTCTTGTGTGTAGACTATGGCATTCTTATATAGGTTAATTCTATTCACATTTTAAAGTTGCATTTTAATATTATTAGTGGGTTTGCTGATAAATTTGCTGATGGAGATTTTTTTCCTTCTATTTCTTTGTTTAGTTAATGGAATACTGAATTTTACAGATTTCCTTAAGGCAGTGAATGATGGTTCTTATTTGGTCTCTCAGGATCCAGGTAAAAAGATGGTTCTTCAAAACTATGTGATTTTGATAGTAACTGTCTTATATGAATCCTGCAGTCGAATTTATAGGTTATAGTTTAGTTTTGTTTGTTATTTTGTTTTGTTTCTTTATATTCCACATGTGAATGAACTCATCTGGTATTTGTCTTTCTCCTCCTGATTTATCATAATCCCATCCAGTTCCACCCTATGTTGTTGCAAATGACTAGATTTCATCTTTTTTTTATGACTGAGAAATACTCCATTGTGTACACACCATCTACTTTATCCACTCATCTGTCATTGTACACTTATTTCCATAGCTTTTTTTATTGTAAATAGGAACATAGGAGTGAACATAAGAGTGCATATATCCTTTGGAATTACTGTGTATTGGGGTAGATAACTAGGAATGGAATTGCTGAGTCATATGGTAGATCTATTTTTATGTTTTGAGAAGCCTCTATGTTATTTTACATGGGTACTGGATCAGTCTATATTCCCACCAACAGTATATAAATGTTTCTTTTTCTCCATACCACCATTAACATTTATTGTTTCTAGTTTTTTTGATATGAGCCCTTCTCACAGGTGTGAGTTATCTTAATTGTGGTTTTGAATTATAGTTCTCTGATAATTAGTGATGATGGAAAAGTATCTGAAATATGTAGTTTTATTTAAGTAAGCTCTTATTATTGAATATCAGCTCATTTATTATAAACAATAAATGTAACTTTTCTAATATTTTAATACTTATATTTATTGCTGTATTTTATATTTGTGTATATTCGTATGTCTTCATGCCTTTGTAAGGCAAAATGAGTTATCAATTATTAGGCAGGTAAGAACCAAAGGGAATCTGTATGTGCATTGGGATAGCCCTTCAACACTTGAACCAATAGTTTTCAATTCTTCTGTGGTTTTCACTTCTTGCTTATATATATCTTCAAGAGAAATTAGAGGTGAGAGTTTAGGACTTTCTCAAGTCTTCCCTGAGAATGTGTACAACCCTACTGGTCTGTGATTACAGATTCCCAGGAATATATTGGAACTTCTCAGAGTTCTTATATGGACCTCTCATTATCAGATTTTCCTTTTAAGATTATTTATTAGCCTATTGTTTACTCCAATTGTTACCATTTTAGGTAGTACTGTTAGACAATTTACCTTTGTTATTTTTTCATGAGGATTCCCAGGGAAAAGGCCATTTGCACTGAGCAAGCTTTGGGCCAGAGCAAATAAAGACAGTTTTATAAGTAGGGTTTTCTAAGAGCCACCAGACAGATCCAATAATGACAGTTTTCAGGGGACAGGGCTTTGAATGCTGTCATTGACTGTCAGGCTGCTGGTTTTCATCATGATTGTAGGTTCTTGGTTTTCAAGGTCTCTGGGTAACTTCCAGGAGAAGATAGGAATATGGCTAGTAAAAATGCTACAAAGTTCATTGCTCTTACTGAGTTCAGCATTTTTTTCCTTGGAGGGGGAAATACTTTTTAGATTGTTGTAGGCCTTTGATTTATTTCCAGTCTTGAAAAAAATCCATTCTGATTCTTTTTTGCCAGTGTTCTCATTACTTTTATGAAGGAGAGGATTCTCAGAGTTCCTTCCTACCACTTTTGTTTATTTCACCAACAACTACTAGTTGAATGAATAAATAATATCCAGTTATTTCTCCTTGGCTATACTTCTGTAAGAACTGTAGATCATTATGCTTATTAGATCTGAATTTTAAGAAAATCTTATTTGACTATAAAGAGTTGTGTTTTATGGAATTGGTTATGTAAATTGTGTTGCATTTCAAGGGAAATTAAAGAATGTAGTGGCTTCAGGAGTACTTTAATGTAGCCTTTGTATACAGATATTGATCTGTTTTACTTTTAAGGAAGACTTTTTTTCAGGAGGAATCCTCTTCCTAAATATGAATATTTTCTTCTGATCATGCACTTTCCAATTAATTTTTTATACTGAGGACTGTTAATATAACATAAAAATGTGAAATTTGTATGAAGAAATGAAAGATCTTTTATAGTGCTTAAACTTTTGCCAAACTCTTTACAGTATTATAAAAAAAATGGAGAATTTTGTATTTGTTCTTTTCTCTTTTATACTACCTTTTCTAAATTATATTTTTAGGCCATTAATGACTATCCCAAATTTTAGATTTAGTTGCCTTGCTATTGTAGGTTATTCCATTGGTAAGAAATTGTTTTAGTTAACTTTTTTGTTTTTTTAAAGATTCATTTATTTATGCATACAAGCACTGGGGCATAGGCCAGAGGTGTGGGGGTGGTGAGAGAATCCACCAGACAGAGCAGGATGCAGAACAGGCAGATTGATAGAAACACACAGCTGAGGGGAGCAGTGGGCGAGGCAGGAGAGGCCTGCTACGCCATGTGGGTCTCCTCCCTGGCGGGTGGCAGGGATCAAACTTGTGCTGCAGTGGCTGCGGTTTGCCTCACAGTGCACTGCTCAACCCACTGCACCACCAGGGCGGGCCCTTAGTTAACTTTTAAATAAGAAGTGAGCATAGTAGAATGATTAAGGCAAGCATTCTGGACTTAGACTAGTAGCTAAGCATTCTGGCTTTTCCATTCTCTATCTGTGGAATCAAAAGGGATTCCTTATGCGTAGTGTAAAGATGATAATAGTTTTTATTTTATATACCTATTGTAACACAATACCTTTTAGCACAATGTGTGGAACACAAATAGCCTTTATTGATAGTAAATACTAGCTGTTACTGATATATAATATCAGTATTAATGATAGCAGAAACTATTTTTTATACTAGAAATGTAGCCAGAATTGGGAAAATTTCTACTTGTAGGTAAATTTTTAGAAAACCCTGTGCCTATGTAAAGCTTTTCTCCTGGTAATTTAATGACACAAATTAGCTCCTCCAAGAAAAGCTATTGATTCCCAGGTTACAATAATTTCTCTGTCAATTGCTTTTTTGTTTTTGTTTTCAGCATTGCAGAATGCCTTGAAGATTTTTCATAGGATAAAGGGTGGTCGAGTTGCTGTTGATGAAGTGGCTACTGTTTTGGATAGCTTGGATATCTCTGTAATTCCTGAAACTTTACAAGAAGTGTTAGCTTATGCTAGTATTGACCGTGAGTTATTTGAAATGATATATTTGTATTTATCTTTCTTGTGTAACAGTTTTCTGATTCATTCTTCTCCTTTTCCCCTGTTGATTCTTGCCTTTTGCCACCAACACTGTGTATTGTTGTCAATTGTAAGAGATAGTCTAGAAAAAAATAAAGGAAAAATTTCTAAGGTTGTTGTTTTTTGGTATGCTTGGTAAGAATCTAAGAGAAAATGAATTTTTTTCTTTTAAAACTTTATCCCTCTTTTTCAGTAGTCATATCTTATCTTTATGGAGAGGTAGTTTCCATAGTGTCAAGGGCATTCATTGGTCCTACAAGCTTTGACAACTGAATTTCTTGAGTTTTAAACTTTATTTTGCAACTTTGATTAGAAAAGATATTTGTAATGTTTAGGGAAATCTACATTTTGAAGAGAATAACTGAATAGCAGTTATTATTCCATGGTAGAAAAAAAAATACCTGAACACAAATGAAAAAAGTTTTGGGGATGCAACAAAGCAGTACAAAGATGGGTGTGCATAGCAAAATATAAGCTTATTTCAACAAACAAGAAAAAAGTACAAATAAATAATCTAACATCACATATAATTAAACTAGAAAAAGAAGAACAAATGAACACCACAACATTAGAACAAGGAAGGAAACCATGCAACTCAGACTGAAAATAAATAAAATGGAGACCAGAAAATCTCTATTTCATAGACTAGAAACAGTATAATGAAACTAATGCTGATTCTTTGAGAAACTAAACAAAATTGACAACTTTAACTAGATTTACTGAGGAAAACAGAGATGACTCGAAATAAATCAGAAATGAAAGAGATTACAATGGATACCAAAGAAATGTAACAGATCATGAGACTACCATGAACATTGATATGCCAACAAGTTGGGTAACCTAGAATAAATAGAGAAAATAATGGAACTGTACAACCTTCCAAGAATCATGAAAAAATAGAAAATCTGAACAGACTGACCCTAGTAAGGAAATTGACATAGGAATAAGAAGCCTCCCCATAACAAAAGTCCGAAACTAAATAGTTTTTCTGGTGAATTCTACCAGACATTCAATTATTTATTACTCTCAAATGCTTCCAGAAAATCAAAAGGAAGGAAATGCTTCCTGACCTTTTTACCTTTTTTTTTTTTTTTTTTTTAATGCCAGGATTACCCTGATACCAAAACCAGACAAGGACATCACAAAAAGAGAAACCCATAGCTAATAGTTCTGAAGTGTATTAATGCAGATATTCTCAACAAAGTATCCTGATTTCCTAGCTTTGGACCTTAAATTGTGACTAATTTCTTTTGATGGGAATCTCTTTTACTAAGGAGAAAAAAATGGTCTTAGTCTTACATTTTAGTGTGTACTGAATTATTAATTCACATTTCCAGGTATTACTCAAAACTCATAATAGCTGGTCCTTTATTTCTACTTCCACACATTTCTGTGTTGTTTCCATATTAGAATAGAATGGCAGTTATTTCATATTTAAAAGAAAATGCAGTATTAGAAGTTATTCTTTCTGTTACAGGTAACTACATGGTAGATATTGGGGATATTATATTTACTTTAGATGAACTACAGCAACAGTATGAGGATGTTTGTAAGTAAGCTTTTGTTGCTATAACAAATTTTATCCATAGTCTCTAAATTAAATCCTAATTATAAATTTTAATTTTATATCACATTTGAAAGTCTTCTCTAAACCTTTTACTGTAACTCTTAAAAAACCCTAAATATACCCAAAGAATATTAATTACATAATATAATGATCTCATATTTTTTCTGCTTTTCTCTTTCCCTTAATATTTTGCAGTATAAAATCAATTTAAAACAAAGTAGAAACATAAAAAAGATTAATGTTTAATTTGTAATTTATGGATCATTCTAACATGCTGATGTTGTTTAATAACCTTTAGTATGCTCTTCACTATCACTTATTTAGTTTTCTTCGTTAAGTGCATTGTTTTTGTTCTCTTCCTGTTGTACATTATGTCACTCCCTATTCTTTCTCTCATTTGTCCAAATACCATTTGGTCTTGATTATCTATGTACATAATATTAAGAATTATATAGTTCTATAAGAATGGCTGCAACAAAGCAGCCCCTTGATTCTTCCTCCCAGCTTTTCTTGAGGCAAATATTTTAAATGTTTTAACTGATTGTTTGATAAGTATGCTTATATTTCCACTATGTTAATTTTTAAAATTTTAGGTAGACATAGTAAACTCACTATTATGAAAAAATAAGAACTCTGCTCTGTTTTATTTTTCCTGCCCCTGCTTCATCATCCTATATCCATCCATCCTCCTAATATAGTTATATGGTAATTTGATGACTTTTTAATTTAGTACAGTAAGTCCTCTCTTAACACTGTGGATAGGTTCTTTGACCTGTCGCCTTAAGTGAAACAGTGTATAACCAAACCGATTTTAATAGGCAAAATTGATATAAATGCAAGTTAAGTTCCTGTGATATACTTCTGGCCACAAAAACATCACCAAATTTCTAAGGATCTCAAACACTTCTCATATTAAGTAATAATTTGTATTATTACAAATTACTTAACTGTTAAATAATCATTTAATTCATTTAATTTCCATCCCACTTTTTTCAGTTTAGGGTCATGTGTGACTAGAGCCTATCCGAGTAGATCAGAGACCAGTCCTGACAGGACACCACTGACTCACAGGGCACACTCACTCTTACTCACACTGGGACAATGTAGATATACCTGTGAATCTAATGTGTATCTCTTTGGGATGTGGGAGGAAGCCAGAGTACCATGTGATGTGGGAAGAATGAGCAAATTCCACACAGACAATAGCCCTAACTTGGATTGATTTTTTATTTTCTCATCAACATTATAAAGAAATGATGCTGAATGGAATGACATTATTTCAAGACATACTATACTTACATTATTATGTTTTTGTAAACATTACAGCTGAGCCATATCTCTTCAGAAAGAGAAAGATAATAAAAACCACATGCTCATATATTCTTCTACCATTCTAAATATGTAAAATATGCTTTCAATCACTGTGTTAAAGTAGTAGTGTGATAATTCCATAAATCTACCATTTCTAAGTAAGCTTCTATTCATTTTTCTACTGATCATGACTATTTTATATATCTGTTAATTTTTGATGGGATGCTGCATGTTGTGAAGTTTATGTTGCTGCCACTGGATTTTGTAATAGTTCTTCAAATAGTGTTGGATTTTGATCTGATGCAGTGAGTTGCTTGAAATCAATATAAGCTGGATCAAGCTTGATTCTTTTGAGCCTTTCAGGGTAGTCTTTTTTTTTTTTAAGATTTTTTAAAAATGTATTTATGCATATAGAGCTGGGGTACAGGCCAGAGGCATAGAGGTGGGGTATGTGTGTGAGAGGATTCACCAGAGACAGAATGGGGAGCAGAACAGGCAGATTGACTGACATACACTGCTGAGGGGAGCAGCTGACAAGGCAGGAGAAGTCTGCTGCACCATGTGGGTCCCCTCCCTGGCCAGGGATGGAACTCCCCTGCAGTGGCTGCTTAAGCCAACGCTCAACCCCAACAGTACGATGCTCAACCCTTTGTGCCACCAGAGGCCCTTACTTGGTTTTTATGCTAATTTAATTTCTCACTAAGATAGCATTCTTCAGATGAATCTACACATGCCCCATATATTCTGAGGTCTTTTTGCCCAGACTGGTGGGATCACAAATCATTCTCAATTCTCAACTACAGAGATTTTCTACAGTTTTCTGGTAGTTCTTTCCTTCTTTTGGGGTAATTTCTTCTCATACATGTGCAGATGAGTGTTCTGTTAAAGGTTCAGATGAATCTCTCTGATAATCTTCAGGGCTCAGCATTTCTCTCTTCTAGCACTGAACTCTAATATTCTAACCTCCTTGGCCTTCTGGACTGTTTCTGTTTCCTCTACTCATTCAGCCCAGCAGGTTCTGTTCAGGTTTTACTTTCCTGTACTGTGCCATAGTAACTCTGAACACATTTGGTTGGAGTATTTTAATATATTAAGCCCACATATTGCATTTAACTTTGTTAATAGTTCAATCTTCTGGCTACAAGCTCTGTTAGTTTTTTTGACTTTGTTTTATGTATATAAGCAACTTAGAGTTTATTATTTAGCTTTCATGAGAACTTAATTACTATATTTTTAAAAACATTACAAATTTTTTTGTACAGGTAAATGAAATAATTTGAATTTGTATCTTTTTTTCTTAGCTATTGTGGGAGGGTCAACTTTGGATGGAACTACTTTTGACAGAAAGTTATCAAATATAACAGGAAGCCAAGCAAAATATAATAGGAAATACACTTTTCCTTCTAGACCATCTCAACAGTTATTATCCCAAAAGTTAAGTGGAAATGACCTCCAATATCATAAAATTATGAAGAATAATGACCTTGAATTTAAAGACTCAAAAAGAACTTTGCAAACAAGAAAATACTTGGATGGGGTTGATAGCAGTGATGTAGGATTTCAGGAACCATATTCAAAGGAAGAAGTAAACTTTAAGAAAAGTTTGGAGAAAGCTGAAATTCATGATTCAAAATCAAAACCACAGAAGTTGAAGAGTCTTAGCAGACTCGAAAAGTCCCTGGATAAAAGTGATACTTTTAGTATCCCAGAACTTCAGAAACCATCTGAGAGAAGGCATTCCAGCTCCCCTAAACAGGTTTCATTTAAGAAAAAAACTGAAATGAATGCATTGGGTTAGTATCATATCTATAAATAAAAATCTAGGTCCTTGAGTTCTTGAATTAGCACAGAAATGATGAAAATCACTTATGTAGTCATAGACATTTCAGTTGTCAATACTCTGAGTAACCACCACTTCTGGTACTCAGGGTAATAAATAACAATACTGTGGCTTTGATGGAGTGTATTTTTTAGATATTCCCTTTTTGGTGAGCCTAATTCTGGCTGACAAAATTGTTCTGTGATTAATTATGATCATTCAAGTTCCTTGGAAAGTAGAAGATCTGTTTTTCTTTGGAAATACTTATTTTGTAATTTATTTAACCATGTAAATAAGATGTCTGTGAAATTTTTGCTTAGTATCCCATAATTTAAAAATATGACATCCATATTATTTCAGATATTATCACTTATGTATTTAAGAATATAAAAAGGAAATAATACTATGTCTCAGGGTCCCAAGACTTTACAGTCTTCTCAAAGATGAACAGTTGTTTCTCAATCAATATATGTTTTCCCTCCTCTGTTCTCACAGAAGTACTTCATTAAACACTTCTGTAGGTCTTGGCGAGTTACGTATGTTTATTCTTTGAAGAAATGTGCTGAGATTTTAATTTCATTTAACATTGAATGCATTAATAATTGTTAAATTGAGTGCTTCGTGAAAAATTAGCAATTCTTGTACACTGATTATACATTGATGTATACTCTTAACTTGGTTGAAAGAAGCAGGTAATATTAAGGAGGCAGAAAGATGTTCATTCTGATTACTGATGTGCTGCTGCTACCCTGTGCCTCAGGGTTTTATTTGAGTTCTTTAAATTTCAGTAAGAATTAAAGTTCTGGTTAAAGAAATAATGGAGTAGTAGGTACTTAGTAAGTGGGTTGAAGACGTCTCAGAAGAAAGGGAGCAGGTTATTCCTCCAACAGATAGTTTATAAATGTTTACAGAATTTCAGAACTCTTTTGTGTTTGAGTTATGAGGAAACAGTTAAGTATAACTGTAATATGGAGATAAAAGCATTCTTTTTATAAGTAATAAGTAGATAAAAATTGCTTTTTGATTACTTACTATTATACAATTATTGCTTAAGACATGTACATTCTGTTGCTGAGTCATCTTTTACATGTTGTATATTTAGAAAATGCCCTTGAAGTTATTGGTAAACTCCAAGAAGACTACATTGCTGCAGAAGAACTTCAGTCTATCTTGCCTTCACTAGGAATTACTTTATCAGATAAAGAGTTCCAGAAGATTGTGACAAACACTGCTAGAAATGGTGAGAGATTAATAATATCAATTTTTTTAAAAGAAAATTGTGTATATTTATGGGGTAGTACTAAATGCTGAAATAAGTTCTCTCAGGAACGGAACAAGGTGGTCATTCTAAAGATTCATAAAGAGGCACTGACAGACCCAACTTTTGCCTTTAAAAAACTGCCTGTCTGTGCCTCTGCAGACACAGACTCACTGTCCTTTTTTTCTTTTCCTTAGTAAATTTGCCATGTCCTGATTTAAAAAAAAAAAGAAAAGATTCAGAAAGATCAGATATAAAGTAAAAAGTAGTTATAAAAATTCCTGGGTGGTCTGGCCTAATGGATTGATTTGGAGGAGCTATGCCTTTCATATCTCAGAAGTGTTACAGCAAGGCTGTTCATTTCTATTCCTACCTAGCTATGCCTTCTAGTGTGGGACAAGTACTGGGGCAGAATGAGCCTATTGTAAAAAGACTAAGTCAGTAAGACCACAGTATCTAAGGGGTATAAAAATCTCCAAGCAAATGGGTTAGGGGTCCAAGGAAAATAACTAGAGACCCCAAAAGAGTAAGTAACTAGGTATTTAGAGCTTAAACAATCAAAGCAGGCCCTTTTCCATTTAGATATTAAACGGTGTACACTGGTCATCAACCGAAGTTCAAGGCAGAGTTTAAGGAATGGGTTTTTATTTTAGAGAAGCTTTTCTATTGTCAAGTAAAAATTTTCATAGTAGAAATTCAGTTGAGAGAGGGCACAGGAAACATTTTGAGAAAAGATTGACTTTAATAATAGAAGTGAATTCTTGGAAGCTGAGCAAAAATTTTTTAGCTATAGCAAGTAGGAAAGATTTGCTTAATAACATCTAAAAGAATAGGTGCTACTATTTATTTGGTCCTTTCTGCTGCTTCTTAGGTTTGATATGATCACAGTGGAGGGTTTGCACCTAGGCAGCTAAATACTAGGTAGGGGTAGTGCTGGAGATAGTTGGGTCTGTCAGGGCAAGTAGTATTGTGGTGTCTTAATGGATAGCACATTGCCTGGGTTTTCATCGATAGTGTGAGATAGACTCCTCAACTTTCTCATGGTCCATCTTTATGGAGATGTTACCTTTTGCCTGTATTTAATAAGAGAGTACTTTACTCAATGCTTTGGCACTCACTATGCTTTACTTATTTTTGTATACTTAGTGCCTAATTAGTTCTTGGCACTAATATGCCCCCAGTAACTGCTGAAATGAAATGAATCAACCTAATTTAGAAAGATTTATGTAGGGAAACAAATGTGAAGGAGAAATAGGATCATGATGAAGTAAAGGATCAAGTAATTTTTTCATAGTTGTATTAAAATGTGAATTTACCTTTTAGGCAAAAATACAAAAGACTGATAATCTAAATTCTTTATTTTCAGAAGATGGGATGATGAAGTTAGATGACTTTTTAAGTGCTCTCTCTAAGGAGCAAAGTCTTCCTGAATATGATGGTAGGTAGGATGTGTATTTTGAAAATGCTTTAGATTTAGGTTTAAAACTGAACTTAGTTTGAAATCCCATGGTAAGCTGAAATCCTATGGTAAGCTATTTACCAGTTTTAAAAAGACTTGCTGTATAAGGGTAATAATAGTTAAGTTGCTTATAGGGTTGTTATGTAGATTTTACATACTGAGAAGTGCTACATAAACATACAATAATAGTAATGATAACGAGGAGGCCAAATAGGTAATTTGTCCCATTATTACCAGTTCATGGGTAACTAGATTTTAATTTTTTATGAGGAACTCATTTGAATAAAATACTGTTTTGGTTTCCTTCCTTCCTTCCTTCCTTCCTTCCTTCCTTCCTTCCTTCCTTCCTTCCTTCCTTCCTTC
>JAGFMF010012271.1:2471278-2508053 GCA_019455555.1 Galemys pyrenaicus
CTTCCTTCCTTCCTTCCTTCCTTCCTTCCTTCCTTCCTTCCTTCCTTCCTTCCTTCCTTCCTTCCTTCCTTCCTTCCTTCCTTCCTTCCTTCCATCTCTCTCTCTATCTCTCTCTCTATCTCTCTCTCTATCTCTCTCTATCTCTCTCTCTATCTCTCTACCTATCTATCTATCTATCTATCTATCTATCTATCTATCTATCTATCTATCTATCTATCTATCTATCTGTCTATCTATCTATCACAAAATGTATCATGGACTTTAATTTGCAGCTCGTTCTCTGCACTCCTCCTCCCCTCTTCTCCCTACCTGGCCTATACAGCTTGAGGCAGTGATTTCCAGAAGAGTCTGTTGTTTGCATTTAAAGCTGCTTTGTGGAATACTCCATTTTCAAAGGTTCTGCGGGTCATAAAACAGTTGGTCAGAGTGCTGGCCTGGCCCCAGGGGGCTGGCTTTCTAGGTGACTCCAGCAGGGGTTTCCTTTATTTTATAATTTATTTTTATTCTAAAACTTAAAAAAAAATATTTATTTATTTATTACAATGTTTGCTTTCTTTTCTAGGTGTAGCCCCTATAGGATTTCCATCACCAATTCACCTGTGCACCATCACTGTAGTCCCTTGTGCTCTTCCCTTCCCTGACTTGATCCCAGGCCCTCCCTCTTAACAATTCTATTGAGATAAATTTACATACATGAGGTTCATCCATGTACTGATTTTTATTAAACTTACAGAGCTGTACAACTATTACCAAAATCTAGCCTTTCTTTTATTTTTTTATATACAAATATACAACTAGTCAGTTAATTTCCAGCCAGATTGAAATGAGAAATGAAGTATATTAAGTGTTACTGTTTTTATTTCCTCCTATTTATCCATATACTAAAAAAGAACTTTTATCTTGCCTTCAATAGGAATTACTTTATGACAAAAATATCACACTTAAAATTTTTTAAATTAAAACATTGGTTTACATTACTGCTAATGTTTCAGAAGAATAGGATCTCCCCCTTCAGGTGTAGGCCCCATAGTGCATCCATCATTAAAGCACCCATAGTCCTTCCCATACTTCATTGTACTACGCCCCATACTGCTTGTTGAAACATTTTTATCACAGCTGCTTTAAAATTTTGGTTTCAAACATAATTCTAACATTTTGGTTTTCTTGATAATTGGCATATATTATCTCTTTTCATTCAATTTAACATGGTTCTTGAAATGATGAGTGCTCCTGATTGAAAGATGGACATTTTTGTGTTAATGAAACTCTTATTTAAACTTTGTTTTTACTTCACATTCTCTAATGCTACTTTACCAGTTGAAAGTACATCTCTATGTTCTCCACCCAGTGTTCAATGACACCTGAGCAGTAAAATTTATCAGTTTAAATTTAATACATGGGATATTGCCCAAATTTGTGGGGCATAAATTCCAAAGTATTATAAAAAAGACATGTAGGATAGCTATTCCCAGGTAATAATATTTTTATTTACAGAGAGGAAACAAAAATACATTAACTAGAATTAAGTAACTCCTGTTTTGCTATAGAGATTTATGCCAATTTTTCAATTTAAATTCTGTTTCTGCTACCGAGAAGCAGACTGTTAGGCAATTTAAAATTGTTATAGAATTAAATGGAAAAATTTTGTAATATTCTCTTTCTATGTAATTTTAGTTGTAGTATTGTCAGCACAATTAAATTGGTGCTTCCTTCAATACAGATACTATAGCAAAGCAGAGTGATAATTTTTTACTCTGATTATGTAACTTATTGATTTTTATGTTATTAAAGATTCTGGTAATGCTTTAACTTCAACATTTCTGAAGATTTTTATATTTTTGTCAATTTAGTGTTAGAACTAAAATTTACTACTTTTGGCATTTTCCTTTTGGCTTATATTTAATATTTAACAGCATACTTTTTTCCCCCAGTGGTGACTAATGTCATTAAAGCCATCGATAAAATTAAAAATGAAAATGTTGATTTTGAGGATCTGAATACATGTCTTCAAAACTTTGGTGTTCATCTTTCTAAGCCAGAATTTGAGAAGATCGTGGAGTCAATCGAAGTCGATGGTAAGTGATATATTTTCAGGAAGACTGGTATACATCTGAAAAATAGGGTCAGTTTATGGTTTTTCCTCTGAATGATGACTTTATTATTTTATTAGAAAAAAGTATTAAAAATAAGTTAATACAAAAATAAGATAAGTACAAATGTACTCAAAAGTAAAAAAAAAAAATCAAAACCCGTTATCCAAAAATTATCAATATTAATAGTCTTTCAGATTTTTTTTCCCTTAGGGAAAAGTACAAAAAAAAAGTAAATAAGATTTTTGATTTTGCTCTCTGAAAAGTTAGAAGTCAGGACAAAAGGCATTAAGGAGGCAAAAAACAACACTTTATTTTCTCAAAACTGACAATTCATAATAAAGGTACCAGTTTTAAGTGTCTGTGTCCCTATAACAAAGCAGCAAGTTTACTACAGGGAAAGTGTAGGAGTGAGTTAGAATTGGTGGGGTTGTAGATGAAATAAGAACGGCTATGAAAAAAAAAAAGAACGGCTATGAGTTTATTATCAAAAAGAAGAAACAATTGTTGATGAAGAAGTGGAAAAAGAGAACCCTCTTTGTTGGTGGGATGTAAAATTGATGCAGCCCTTATGGAAAACAGTATGGAGAGTCCTCAAAAAATTAATAGCTGGGTATTTACTGAAAGAATATAAGAAAACTAATTTGAAGAAATGTATGCTCCTCGTGTTTATCATAGCATTTATTCATAATAGCCAAGAGTTGGAAACAACCTAAGTGTCCATCAACAGATGATTAGATAAAGAAAATGTGTATATACATAATGGAATATTATTAGTTTTTATAAAAAATGAAATCCTGCCATTTGCAATAGCATCAGTGAACCTAAAGTATACTATGCTAAGCTAAAGATGGAGGAAGATGAGCACCCCTTGAAGATAAACACCATGTGGAAGATAAACAAAATGAAACACAAACTGTAAGAACAAAATACTGGTTACTGGAAAGAAAAGGGGAGTGAGTAAATCAGGTAAAAGGGGTGATTTATATTGTGAAGGATGGAAGTTAGACTTTTGGTGACCAACAATGTAGTATATACAGATAATGATTTGTAATGCTATACACTAAAACTGATGATGTAAAACAATGTTGCTTCATTGATTTTAAAAAAATGGTTGTAAATCGATAATATTTGCAGTTATGGAAAATACATAGTTTTGATTATAATGCACTTTCAAATTTTTTCATAATAAAAGTAAAAAAGAAATTGTGTTTTAAATCTTCCCTCCAGAGAATTTCGCACAAATCTAAGTTATGTTAAGACCTGTGTGGAGAATATAAGACTTTTGTTACAATGCACATAAATAAAAGGAGCATATTGGTGTGACTGGTAGCCTGATGTAGGAGGAACCAAGAGTCAAAAGAACTCGCTCCTAATCTTTAATCTTGTCTTTCCTTTTGGGGCCTTGGAAAAACAATTATGATGGCATATTTAAGTAGATTTTAATAAACATGTAAAATAACTCTCATTCTTCATTCTCATATCTTAGTTGTTGCAAGGTCAAGGCAAGATAATGTAAGTTAAAAGTTTAAGATGTTGGACACTTTTGAAAAGAAGGATTTTAATTGATTTTCTTTGTGTTTTTCAGTTTTTTCTTTTGCCTGTAAGTTGAATTGCTTTTTTCTTATACTCATATTTTTAGTGGTTAGTATTAAATGACATAATTTGTTTTGCATAATTCGATATTTGTCACAATGATTTAATATTTGAAGATACTGAAGAAAATGTATTCTTTTCCCTTTAGAAATGAACAAAGTGAATTTTAAAGAATTCATTGATACTGTGAAGAACAACATGGAGCGCTTCCCTGAAAAATTATGTATGTATATAAAAGCATCATATGTTGTATTTTTGTGGACCAAAAGGTTTGAAAAAGTTTTAGAAGAGTATAATATACTAAAAGAGCTAGTCATCAGAAAGATAAAATGTGACTTATTGCTGTTATGTTTGACTTAATTTTCTGTATTATTGATCCCTAAATCTAGAACAAGTGTGCAAGTGAATTGAAAGCTATCTTGACCTTGACCTTGTTATCCTTATTTACTATAGTGAGGATACTATAGAGAGATAGAACCATGTGTATGAAGTTCCTTGGAGGGAAGATTACAAACATCTTCCCACTTTGGGAAAGTGATGCCATTTAGTGTCTATGCTGAGTACCAGTCTGTAGAATTTCTGGTTGCAGCTGTCCTATTCAGTAACATTTACTGAGCCAGTATTATGAATATGCTAAGTGAAAAAAAAAGCTGTTGCCACTAAGAATCTCATTGTAAAGAAATGTAAGATTATATATGTATATTTTAAATGAAGATAGTTTAAAAGTCCTCTTATCTACAGTTTAAAGGTCCTCTTTTAAGCTATCTACCTCTAAATAATATTTAGTGTGGCAAATCATTGTTACCTCAGTAAAAAAAAGGGCTAAAATTGGCACTGTATTATATTGTGCTTACATATTACACAATTGTACATTTTAAAAAATAGCTGTTTTTAACCTTATAAATAAATCTATTTACTATAGATTTAAATATAAATCTATTTATATTTGTCTTCTACACAAGGAAACAATAGATTAAAAGATTATTTGCATTGTCAGTCACTTCATTTTTCCTAGGAATTTCAATTTCAGGCAGATAACTTTTATCAGCACAGAGTTGTATAACATACTATCTTATTCATATCTGTAGTTATAGTCTTCTAATTTACCTCACACCTGACTAGCTCTTCCCCCCCAAAAAAGTTGAGCTATAATTGACATATGACATCATGTTAGTTTAACATGTATAGCATGTTGATTTGATGAACCTATATGTTGCAACATGATTACTGCCATAATATTAACTAACATCTCCAACCCATCACATTATTATTCCTTTTTTTTTGTGGTGAGACTATTTAAGATTAGTCTTTTAGCAACTTTCAAGGCATATAGTCCAGTCAAGGCATATAACTATTAATTATAATCACATTGCTGTGCATTAGTCCCCAGAATTTGTCTTCAAATTGCAACTTGGTGCCCTTTTACCAGTATCTTCCTAATTTCCTCACTACTCAGCCCCAGTAACCACTATTTTACTCTGTATCTACGAATTTGACTTTTAGATTCTACATATAAGTGAGGTCATACAACATCTGTTTTTCTCTGACTTACCTCACTCAGTGTAATGCCCTCAAGGTCCATTCATGTGTCCCAAATTATAGAATTTCCTTGTTTCTTATGACTGAATAATATTTTCATTGTATATTTATGTCTCTTTTTGGTCTTGTTTGCTATCTATTTCTTTTCTGTTGCCTTTAAATGTTAGTATGATTCTCTTCAGGCACTTCCTGAGTGATCTTCCTGCTTTAATATCTTAGATCCTTTCAATTCCCTATTTATAGCAAACAATGTACATAAACATAATTCTTGCTCTTCAGTAAACTTATTCTTTCCCTAATCTTTCTTCTCTGTTACTGACATCACTATCCACTCAATCGCTCAGGTCTCCAACCTAGAATATCTTCATGGCTCTAGCCCCCTTAGTCTTTTATGATTTTTCAGGGCTGAGGACACAATAAGTTCTCAAAATATTTCAGAATCTTCAAAGACACATTAACTGTATGTTAAATATTCTATTGTATTTTAATATTTGAAAATTGGCAGATAATTTATGCTGTATTTGTTTTTTTTCATAGCCATAAAAACTTAATTCCTGACTGCTCCACAGTATTAATTTCTTGGACAAGAATATTGAAAACTTGTGTTTTATCTATCTTTTAGCATTGTCTGATACTATTGAAAGCCTCTACAATCTCAGCAAAGAGACTATCAGTGCTTCTGATCTTTGGAACATTCTGTCTAGTTTGAATAGAAATTTAAAAAAAGATGAGTTCGCAACTGCACTGAAATTAGGAACATCTGATGGTGTGTATTCCATGTCCTAAAATTAAGAGATATACAAGAATGTGGTTTTATTTTTAATAGCCTTTATTCACCCTTTTGCATCTGATATACACACACTGGGATATGCTCTTAGGAGCTATAAATAAAGCTCTTAATTATTTGGTTGTCCTATAGAAAAATATTAGTATTTAATTCATTATTACTCTAAGTTGATCAGATATGCCATTGACTACCTTCAGGTTGCTTAACATGTTACTGGAAAATGGCATAGCTCAGTGAACACAGTGGGTATTATTAGGAAATGCTAACATCTATTCCGGTTTTATGGTAATATTACTTGGGATATCCATACTGTTTTGTTGAAAAGCTTTAATTTGCTAGGCAAACACACCTTCTGTGGGCTGCTACCTCTACTTAGTAAGTAAAAAAAGATTGAAGCAAAGCAAAAGTTCACAGTAATACCATAAAACCAATAATGTAGACTATTAAGTTTAAAAGACTATCATTTACTGCTAATATTCTTCATACAGGAGAGAGGGAGAAAGTAGAGTACCACAGTGGATTTTTCCATTTCCTGTTATTCTTAAAGTACCTTGACATTACAAATGTACTTTTGTACTTTTTTTGTGAGGAATGAGTATACATAACTATTCTAGACACTTTAGCATGCTTTCTGAGGCCTTTGTTCAGTAACTTTCTTTATGAACATTACTTATCTCTTTTTTTCTCTATATATCGCCTATTTAATTGAGGCTGGTAATTTTGGACTTCAAGTGTGTTGATAGTTTTGTTAATTGGAATATTTGAGGTGAGAATGTTGATGAATCCAGATACCTGACAATAGGTACTTTTCCCTTCTCTTTTCCTTTGTGGATAGTAATAGTTGGAGGATCATTTGGTGTTGGAAAGTCTTTTAGGTTATCTTGCAGAATAGTTTTATTTGCTAACATTTGAAAGATTAACTGACTGAGGTTTGTTACTTAGTTTCTTCTCTAGGCATATGGATTGCATAGTTTCTCTTGATTGATGTAAATTGAAAATTCACCGGATTTAAGATTTTTAAATAATCTTATTTATGTTTGTTTTTGTTTTCCTCAAATTTATGGAGGAATAATTAACAAACATAATTGTATATTTTAAAAGTGTATGATGTGAGAATTTTATATATACACATATTTTTATTTTTTATATAAATATGTGTGTATATATAATTTTCTATATACACATATTATTTTTATTAGATTTTAAGATAATCTTAAGATTTATTCATTTCATGAAATTAATCTTTGGTTGCTCAACAATATGAAAAGGAAACATAATTATTATGAATACATCAAATGATTTACATTTTAATAGATTGATTCAGTGGATCTTGACTTGCTTAGTGAAGCTGATCTATCAAAAATATTTTTCTTGCCAAAGGTGACAAAGTACAAATTGAAGAATTTGCAAAAGCGGTAAAGAATATGTGTGATGCCTCCAGGTTAGAAGGTAAGTAGTTGATTATTTATGACTGTTAATTGTGTCTTTTTTGAATGGATGTTTTTAATTTTTAAAAAGTGCTTCTGGTTCTGCTAGTTTCAGGGTAGCATGTTGGCAATGATTTTGCTTCTAAGGCAGACAAAACTTGGTTTTGATGAAAGGTTGACAGCTTTTGTAATAAAAGAAAAGAAATATTCTAGAAAGGGATCTGTTTAAATATTTTAATTTCCTTTTTGTTTCTGGGCTTTATGAAAAGTTAACTACTGGCTTTTAAAAAGTTTTCCAGATATGAATATTCTCTATATAAAGTCTCAGACTTAGAGCTCCATTCCCTTACAAAGGCTTCTAGATTATAGAATTTCTTATGAATCTGCTGCTTCATTAGTAGACATTCCTCATGTTCCTTTCTTTAAAGTAGACATTCTCCATGTTTTCCTTCTAAAGTTTTTGTTAAATACAGTGTTAAATGGGCATTTTAGTAACACAGTTTCTTATTATAATTTTTGTTTAAAAGTTAAAAACATAAGGCTAAAACTAATGAAAATAGTTTATTTAAATAGTCATTTTAAATGGCCACTCTGAAGAGAATAATAACAAGACATACAAATGTTTAGGAAAACAAATGTAAAGTCATTCCTTTGTGCAAAAGAAGTAGACATTAGGAATGGTAGGAATCACAGCTCTAAGAGTTTTCTCTTTGGTTAAGAAAACTGTTTAACAATTCCCTGTTAATATATAAATATGTTACCTGGATCACATAACATAATTAGCATCAACACAGCATCATGGTTAGGTTAGTAATGCTATAAGACTCAATACATAGAATTAGAAAAGAGCATGGGCCCTGAAGGATGATAGGTGTGGTATGTGGTTCTTTGTGGTTACCAGAGAGTGATCTGTCTAGACCTTTTTGGTTTCCTCATCTTTGAAAATAAGGGAGCTAAGAACATCATGTTTCTCACACAGTTTTCAGGATCAACTGCAAAAAACACATGTAAATCAGACAGCAGAGCTCAGAAAAACTGGTATTTAGGATGGGTAACTTTTTATAAATTTGAAATAAACTTTGCAAAAAGTAGAACATATAAATTAGATATAGGCGTTTGAGAGATGGTCAACTTGGGTTGACACTGAAATCTTCCAACTAGGGCAATGTAAGGCTGATAATCACTGGGAAGAGTTAGGAAGGACCACTTGAGATATAAAGAGTTAACACAGCAAATCTGATCCTGTTATCTTTAGAAAACCCCGCTTGTAAGTGTGGCTATACTATGGGAATGTGATTTTCGGAATGTTCCCTCCATTACTAACTGATAAGACTAGTTCACTGTTCCTAGAATATTTGTTGGAAAATTTGTTGGAAAATCCTCTCAATATACTTAATCACGCCTGTTTGGACTCTTTTTCCAAACATGCTAACATTTACAAGTTCAAGGAATTAGGAACTGATATCTCTGGAGACTTTTCTTCAGCCGGTTACACATAACCAGCTATACTGCAGGATAATGTGTGAAGTGTGATCAGAAAGATTTACTGGCATGACAGGTGAGGATGAAAATAAGACAATTGCTTGCTGAAGTAGTGAGACATATAACACTTCATATAACACTACACCATTTTTATAAAACTATGCCTAGAAAATAGAAAACTATGCCTATTTTCTAGGCATAGTTTGAATTGAGTTACATACTTTTCTTCAACATATATGCATATAGCTTTAAGGAATCTGATCTTGTGATTTAAAGTTTTAGAGGTTGGACAAGTGGTTCTAAGTAATGATGAAGATTACTGGTTAAATGCTTTTAGAAAGGAAGTGAAGGCTTTTGGCCTTAAAGCCAACAGTGTTCTGAGGCTAGATTTATCTTTATTGTTGGTGAATGGTAAATGAAATGGAGTTAAGGGAGGATTATGATCAAAGTGCCCAGATCCTCAGAGAATGTGAAAAAGTGATCAGAAAGTAACAGATGATGGTGTTGGGAGGGTGTGATATTTGTATCCTAGGACTGAGCCTCAAGGGGATGTAATAGATTTTGACTGAAGATAAAACTAAAACACCCGACCATAGCAGCAGAAAGTTAGGAGACTGTTGTTCCGTTTCCCTGTCCTAGGATGTAGGGAGTTTGGGAGGAGATGGTTGTGCAAAGAAACAGCATTTTAAAAGAAACCAAATTTTAGTCAAGACAGAAGCAGAACTGACACAGGTACTGGCAAAGCACTGGGTACCAGCTACAGTTCCCTCACAGTGACTAGATGGGAAGTGAAGCAGGAGCTCTAAGAAGCTGTGATTACTGTTTGCAGCTAGCTAATTTGTGTTGATAATAATAATAGTAATAATAGTTTTACTGCTATCTGACATTTGTTAAGCCCATAGTATATGTCCAATATTATTCTGTTTTTTCTATATTATCATATTTAATTTCCACATCAACGTTGCAAGGTAGATTTCATTATCACCTTACATTAGATGTAAGACTATTGGATTTTATAGAGGGATTAACTAGTAAAAGTTTGCTGTAGATCACAGGTCTTGGAGACAAGATTTGAATGTAGGTCTATCAGACTTGATCCTGCCTCCTTTGAATGGACTTGGAATAAAGCAAAATTCCAGATACTAGGATATATATATATTTCAGTTTTGGTAGAATTGAGAAGAAAGAAATGAGGCTTTGTGATACCTCTGTTTCATATTTTATATTTCTTTTGATTCTAAAATTCATGTGAATCAGGATGAGTTAATTTTTTTGCTACTATTAGTGCTTAATGGAAAAATAGCTACTTGGTACAATTGCAGTGAAAATTTCAGTTATATATATTACTTTTGTGCTGCCAATTTTGCATTAGCATCTGTGAAACATGATAGACTAAGAACCCTTTGCATATTGTGCCACTGGACATAGACTCTCATAGGGCTGGGTTCTTTGCTGAAGTTTCTTATTCCTCCATGTGGGATGTGATAATAAGTCTTTAGTAATAGCTACTGTTGTTTTTTAAATCAGAGGTTAGTTCAATTAGCAAATAACTCTTTTTTTATTTCTAGAATTAAGGGAGGTTGTCTCAGCTCTTGATTTGCTTGAGGATGATTTGATAGCTGGGAGGAACTTGGAAGGTTTTCTAAGAAATATTGGAATTAAGTCTCCTAAAGAAGAGGCAGAGAAAATTCTTCAATCAGATTTCATTTCTGGTAAACATTTAAATATTACTCTCTGGGTTATTAGTTTGCTTTTGCTTTTTTTGTTTTTTAGTAGGTAAGTGTGCAAGGTCTTTGTTCAAGCACATGGGATTCTTTTGTGGAGCAAATATCTGTAGGTGTTAGCTTATGTTATTGTAAACATTATCATCCAAGTAAGTATTTTAATTTTCTCTCAGGCAGTTATGAAGATACCTTCAGCAAGCAGGCTGAAATTTTGTGGGGAGCTGGGTTGTTGGAATCTCTCTCCTCAGATATATTTTGATTCAAGGACTGGGAATAGTTTGGGAATTTAGGTCCTGTGAGTAGAAGTGGTAACTTTGCTGCTTTCAGCAGAGTGAAGTTATTGACCCTATACATATCTTGGTATATTGGTTCCCTTACAGATAGAATCAGAACTAGTATATAATCTATTGGGTTATTGTGGATAAAAATGAATAAAAATATATTCAAGAAATACATAAAAGTTGTATGCTGATTTTGATTTTGATATTAGCTTTTTAATATTAAATACCTTATCCAGTAATTCTTGTCTGTCAACTCTCTTTTTCTTCCAGAGAACAGCATGATTAATGTTAATGACTGTATGAAGGCTTTGAGGGACACCCAGAAATTTTCCAATTTTATTGGTAAGAGTTTATAGTAAGACTGTTGAAAGCCACAATGCAGGAGTTGTTCAAAGGTTATCTAGTCAAACCCTATACTTGGTGTTTGCATCTTCTTTGCCATCTGTTCCTAATGTTTGTTTCATCTGTATTTCAACACTCCCAATTATGGTGAGCTTTACTACATTGTTTATTTCTTTTCTTTTAAGAATTGTGCATTTGTGATTAAAAAGATTGGGAAAATCACAAGGTTGTGCTCTTTTCCAATAATTAAAATGCCTTTGTTATATAGTAATGGTAATTTTTGAAACATCATTAAAAATTTATTGACAGAAATGTAAGGAATACAAAGTATATGTCTCTATGTAGATATCCCTTTTAGTGTTTGACAAGTATACTTTTAAGCTTTTTAAAAATTATGTCTGTAAATATATGTTTAGTCTGAAATTATTTAAAAATTAGACTACTATGTCCATATTATCCTGCAATTGACTTAAAAATTTTACCTATTGTTTCTGTCCCATTTTATATTATATAGGCTACCTCATTCTTTTTAAAGACTGCATACTATTCCATTATAGGGTTGTACCATAATTTTGCCCACAACCCTTTGAATGAATATTTAAATATATATACATCTACATCCCTGTACACAAAGTTTTCCTATAGGATAAGTTCTGTGGAAGTCAAACTGCAAGACTAAAATATATGCACTCATGGGTGTTAACAACAACTACCTAATTATTCTCTTAAGGGGTTAAGAATTCATACTTTTATCAATACGTGGTAATGTTTATTGATGGCGAAAACATTTTTATTGTTTTAAAATGTGTTTCTTTAAATACTGGTGAGTTAACATATTTTTTATATTTCTGAATGTGCTTTGGTCATGCTTTAAATAGGTTGCCTTTTTCTTTTTAAAATTTTAAAATTTATTTTAGGTTGTCTTTTTCATATGAATTTGTAAATAATATTTTATATATTATGGGTGTTAATAGTTTATCACAGGATTTTTCTAGTTTATTATTCATCCTTGACTATGTTTTTTTATTTAATTGTTTTTTTTTAACATCTTCTGTCTTATTTTATCAGTTTTGGCAACTTTTATTCTTCTAGGAAATTTTTCGTTTTCTAGGTGTTTCATTAGAATATTAGTACAGTTCTATGTACTGATAATTTTTTTTGTATCTGGTTATTTTTAGTTTCCTAGGTGTTTTATTAGAATATTAGTACAGTCATATGTACTGATAATTTTTATTTTTTTGCATCTGGTTATTTTTAATTTCTTGAATACACATACCTGTATCTCTATCCCTTTTCTCTGTTTGATAGCAAACATTTGTTTCTCTTTTTGAAGCACTAATTTCTACATTTACTGTTAGTGTTTGTTTACAATTTAAAATTTAACTTTTGCTTTTATCTTCATAAAATTCCTTTCTATTCCCTTATGCCCATTTTTGTAGTTTTTCTAAATTATTTGAATTATTGATTTACTTTTATTTTTGTTGGGAATTAAATGTATTTAAGGCTATTGATTTTCATTTTTGTGAAACTTTGGTTTATTTAACAGTCTTTGGTCTGTTGTTGTTTTTAAAATATTTCCAGTTGTATTTTGATTTTCTCATTGATATTTGAGTTCTTTAAGAGAAAACTTTAAATTTCAAAGAAATTTGAATTTCATTTTACCTTCTCTGTTTATTTTTAATCTTATTGTGATCAGAGGATGAGGTCTATAGTAGAGGATTTGATAGCTTTCTAGTGCACTAGAAACTAGAAAAACTATAAAAAATGAAGCTTCTTCAATTTTTATGTATTTATTTAAAAATTAAATTTGTGGGTTTCAGGGATAGACTAATGTGATATATACTCAATCCACTGTTTGTTTGGCAATCTTTGTAAGTGTTTTGAGTTGATCTATTCCATAATTTCAAATAGCTATGAAAGTAGATAATTATACCACATATTTAGTGGGAATCTTGCTTAACAGTTCTATCCTTGAACCATATTTAACACTTGGGTTCTTTCCTCAGGAGATATAAGAACTCTTTTTTTTTTCTTCCCATTAAATCATCTTTTCTCTAGACTCAAATTTCCCTTCAACTCTTTCTCATGTGACCTGACTTTGAAACTGTATCAAGTGACTATGTAATAGAACAGAATATTCTGTTAATTTATACTTTCATATTAGCTAATTTAAAGTAAATTATTATCCATTTTTTAAAAAATAAATATTTTAGAAATGTGAAATTTTCTTTTTAAAAATAAGGCAGGTCATACATGGATTTCCTAATTTGAATATTTATTGTTAATTTGCTAATCATGATTGATTATGATACTTCTCTAAATTGGGTGAGGTTAGCTGACAAGTTCAAAGGACATATAGGGAAGAATTAGGGTTTGAGAGTTATTATGAACAATTAAGGGAATTTACAGAAATGATGAGCTTGTTAATAGGAAAACTAGAGAAACTGATGCATTTTTGTTTTCAGAGGAACAGTTCGTAAAAAGATATTTAACAACATAATTTTAGGGATAAAGGTAAGGAGCTATAGAAAACTAGGAAGGAATAGACTGCTCTATTTACTTAAATGGCCAGCTATGACTAGTGACTGCCATTTTGCACAGTGAAAATCTAGAGGAACCCATAAATTTTGTTATATTGTTCCAGAGCTTTAGATCCTAGGGACTGAATTTCATATTGCATGTATATTCTCTGTGTTTGTAGCATTGAATGAGGCCATGAAGGCATTAGACTGCATGAAAGAAAATAGCCAGTCTGATAAAGACCAGTTTCTAGATGTACAAGAAAACACCAATAAAATTAATTCCATTGATCAGACTCTTCAAGAAATACTGGATGATTCCTCAATTCAGGGTGAGTTGATTAAGCAAAAAGTAGAAGCTTGTAATAAAAATTCCTGCTAGGTTTTTATCTAACGGTTTCAAATTATTTTACCAAACACTAATTCCTAAGTAATATCAAAATTATAGACCAGATTTACTAGACCAGATTTAGGGATCTACCACAAATATTTATTTATTACAGTATCCTGTAATCCCCCACTGGATTGAAAAGTTGGTCTCAAAAGTATTTATATATATTGTTGCATAACCTTGAAGGTAATGTTTCTTTCTAGAATAATTTCATTTCAAAAATAACTCTTCCTTTTTATGAATTTTAGAGAGGTGTTAATAGTTGTCTAGATTTTTTAAAAAGTTTTTAAAGACCCTTTGAGAGGTACAACATTGTTGAAAAATTAGGCTAAAATGTTTGCCTCTATAACACTCTCTTTATAAAGTGTTGAGTTGCTGTTTGTTCTATTTATAAAGAATTTACTTCATTTATCTATGCTGTCATCTGGGATGTACCCACATGGATTTTACCCATATTTAGAAATTAATTTCCTGTCTTCAAGTTTAGCTTCAACTAAACAGTAAAATCAGATTTGCATCACAGAGGACAATTAACAAAATCCAAAGGCAGTTTTGGTTGTTAAAAATGATGAGAGAGGATAGCTGGATCTAGTGATCAGAGGTGAGTCACACATCTAAACATCCCCCAGTGTACAGGGTAGTAATTCCACCCCAAATACTTATCTGGCCCTAATGTTAATTATGATGAGGTTGAGAAAACTGTCTTAGACTTATCTTAAAAAATTCCCAACCCACTAAACTGTTTCATATTTGCAAATGGAAAGCTTTTATTTCTAGTACTTGTCTCTCAAATAAATTAATTTGCATTTCTGGTGGGAGATGTGTGCGATGAAAGGGTAAACTACAACTTGTCCTTAGGAAAAACTTCAAGATTAGACAGATAATGCAAAAGTTGGTAAACAGAATAGAAAGGACGATTTAGACTGCCCACATAGGGGGAGAAAGGAAGTATCTGTGGCATTAGAAACTCTGCTATATTTAAGATGTTGTCAGAGGATGAAAAATCCATGGAGGAGTCTCAGAAGAGGAGCATGAAGAGAGAATAATATTCTGGAAACCAGAGTAAGATTTTTGAGAAGGGAATGGAATCACAGATTAATGTTATTGAGAGTTGAAGTATTTGATCTGATTATTCACAGCTTTCCTTTCAGACTAGGTAGATCTATTACTCATGGTATAATCTCTTTAAATTTGCAGATTTTAGGAAAGAGGTTTTATCTTCAAATCTGAAATCCCCAAAAGCTGATGGTAAGGACTTTATATATTAATGAGAAAATGATACCTTTAAAAGTTATTTTTAAATTCCTTATGAAAGTTTTAATCTTTATTGTCAATACCAGTGGGATTGGTTGCTAGTCCATTCTGCTCACTCCAGTCACAGTGAGAACTTTCCCCAAAGTAATAATTTGATCATATTACCTCGACCTACTAATAACACTTTAAACATTTTTCATCTTTGTTAAGATAAAGATCAAACTCCTGCTTTTCCTACCTCACTATCATAACTTTGTACCATTTTCCTTGCTTTTTGTACTTCAACTATATTGGCTTCCTTTCATTTTTTAGACAAACTTTTCCTTCCACCACAAGGTTTTTGCATATTCCCTGGAATATTCTTCCTTGGCCCTTTTTGTCCAATTAATGCTAACTCATCTTTCAGATGAGCATCTGCTTCCTCAGGGAAGCCTATTATTACCTGCTAGTCTAGGTCAGTTTCCTTTGTGATCCGCTCTTATTAAACCATGTCTATCATAGCTCTTGTGTCATATTATAAATATTCATTCATAGCTATGGTTATTTGATTAATGTTTCTTTCTCCCACTTGTTTAGACGTGACCTTGGGCAAAGGACCATGTCTCCATTTGACTCATTGTTGTTTCTCTGGATCCTAGCACAATCCTGACTCTAGCAGCCTCTCAGTAATAGCTGATAATAATAGTTAAGACTTACAAAATATTTATTATGCAAGGAATTGTTCCAAACCTTTTTTGTTGTTAACTCATATATAATGGTAAATAGTCGGTGAATGAATGAGTGAATCTTTTATTTCTTTAGGCTTATTTCTTAATGCTTCTACATTAGTATTTATTCTGTAGCCATACCTTTTGATATGTTTGCTTCTGGTTCTTTGTCTTTGCATGTGTTGTTTAGTTTGTGAATATTTCCTTACCAAACTCAGCACATACCTCACTTACCACCCATAACATTTGCCAGAGTGTTCATTTGTTCAATGTGATCTTCTTAATATCTTGCTTCTTAATATCGTGCTTCTGTAATATCTTGTGCACATTTTTCTGATAGTACTATGTAACATATTGTCATTTTGTTTACAGACATTATAGATTCAGCCCCTGTCCTCAAGGAATTTACAGGACACTCTTTAATAAGATAATTTTTATGTCATGTCTTAATATGTATAAAATAAATGTTAGTAGAATGAATGTAGGACTAATACAGCATAATGGTACTTTCCCCTCCAAGTGAATCCATGAAGATTTATTTAGGCCTGAGGTGTAATGCAATAATTTTGGGAATATGGACATATACAATAATTTATTTTGAGGGATAAATGGAGTGTGAAATGATATTGATGAAAAATTGGACACCTAATAATGATTATGCTTTATATTTTAAATTCGCCTGGCATCAACAGGGCTGACCCATTTGGCTGTATGGCCTTGCATAAAGTGGAGATTGAAAGGCAGTTCTACTGTGTGCTCTGAGCCTTGATCCCTAGAAGTAGATTGCAGGCTCTAGAGCAAGGTGTACCTTTTAAAAGTTAATATGTAGAAAGGGGATATCTTTCCAATTCACACAAAAATATAGTGTGAACTTGGTCCTGGGATCAAAAGTTTCAACCTCAAAATTTAGTTTTCATTTGTCTAATCAGTTGATAGAAATCTTTAGATATACTGGGCATAACTTAACTAAGAAAGGCTAACAGCTCATTCAATATTTAATATGTGAACAGATTCAGATAACCCATTACATTGTCTTGGCCACAGATTTTTTGTTTTCAGATGCTATTTGAAATAAGTGGGTTGTTGGTTATAGAAAATGTTTGGCTTTTTTTTTTCTGCAGAGATTTGGTTAAAATAAATATTTAATTTAAGCATTTGTAATGAACTTCGGAAAAATATTTTTGTATTTTAAAAACAATAATATTATATATATAAATATCTTTTTTTTTTTGTAGCTATTAGGGAAGCTGCTCATATCTTGTCACATGTTGATAATGGCAAGATTGGCATACCTAACTTGGAGCATGCCCTGAGAACTTTGAATGTTAATTTAGCTGAAGAGGACTTCAGGGAAGCCCTTAAATATTGTGACATCAGTGGTGAGCATCTTTTTGACTTGAGACTCCTTTCATTTCCCCCTGTGTCAGAAGCAGTCTTAGAAATTATATATGAGGGGAAGATGCTAAAAGAAGTCATGCCAAATACTTGGGTTGATAAAAATTTGAGTCAAAGCGCTCTGCTAATATAAATATTTATTGGCGTGGCTATTGTAAATAGTGCTGCAGTGAACATGGACACACATATATCCTTTCAATCTCAATAAAGCCAAACCAACAACAAACCCTAGAAATCTCATTACATAAAGCATGGATGGGAAAATACCAAACATCATATAATAAAACAAAGACATGATATTAACAGTTTCGTTTTGATATGTAATCTTTCTTCCAAGGAGATTCAGCTTCCTTATAGTACATGTCCCAGTTTGTTTATTAACCAAAAGAAATACCTGAAGGCTCACTATATTTTAAAAGAACAATTATGTAATTTTGGACTTTACCTCCAAGTGGTCCATTACTTTTGTTTTCCATCTTGGACTTCAAATAATATGTATTTGATCTCCTATTCTAGATGCATTCACTCTTAAAAATCAAATCACATGGGAATGCAGTTGCTGAGTTTCATTGGTTTTAGGTGTCCTTTTATTTTGCACTTATTACCAGTTTGTTATTTTCATGGGAACTCCAATAGTTCTAGGTTTGAGAGTGTCTCTCCAGCAGTTTGGTTCTTACTTTTGCCAGGCACTACAGATTATTATTGACTTGTATCATCTTTTGTGCTTTGAATTGGAATCCTTCTAGTGGCAGTGTAAGTGTAGAATCCAAACCAATAAGAGATGACTTTGTGATCTTGACAAATTAGATAATATCTCTTTGCTTTCATATTTTAGGAGTAGGCATAATAAAGGTATGTGCATCATAGCATTGTCAAAATGACATGTGGTAATAAAAGTGAATACTTAAAACAAATAAATGTAAAGCACCATAACATGATGCTTAGCAGGTAAAGGAACCCAAAAGTTATGTAGGTTCTTACTTTTGAATAAGAACTCAAATAATATTAGTTATTAGTATTATTAACCTCTCAATGGGTGTGAAAAAATGAAAGGTTTTATTGAAATAGTTTCAATTATTTGAAACAGAAATAGAATAGAATTCTAGGTAACATTGTAAACCAGAGATTTTATTTCATATGTCAATTCAGCATCAGGTTTTTAACATTAGTGTGTTTAATTTTGACCTTCTAGATGATAATGAGGTGAATTTAAAAGACTTCTTATGTGGAATTAAGGAAAATCCCCAAAACAAAGATTCCAGAGGTAAGTGAATACTTCAGAGGAAAGTAATTGAAAAATAAAGATGGAAAATGACATAAAAATCAATATGTGGATTTTAAGTTTTTAATTTGTAGTTTCTATGATTTCAAAAAAGGATTCCATGCAGTTTATGAGATATAAATAATACAAGAATATAAAAAATAAGTAAATGAAATGAGTCAAAGTTACAAGAAGAGGGAAAAAAATGACAGACTTAAAGAAGATTCAGTCAAAACTTTTTTGCTGTTATTACAAAATCCTTTTTCAAGAAGAGTTAAAATTTCCTTCATTTAATGGATTCTGGATCTGAGAATTAAATTGGGTCTGGAAATTTGCTACTCTTTCTTGTGCCATTAAATCAGATGTGTGCAGTATTCAAGTGTACCCAGTTGGAGTGATTATCATTTTAATTTATACAAATTTTGACTTCAACTAAATTCCCCCTAAATTCCTATAGTATTAACCCCATTCTTATTACCATATCATTTCTGTTGCTTAGCCATATCATTTTGCACTACTATTTAAACATTATTGATCAACCTCTGTCTCTTATGTTCCTCTTATCCTCCTTGAAATGATGGCGACTATTTCAACACCAATATCTTTTCTTAACTTTTAACCCCCAAATCTGAATGGAACACCCATCAGAGAACTCTTCATATATGGAACACCCCTATTAATGAATTATTTCTAAATACTTTGGTTTAAAAAAAAAAGAAAAAAGATCTTTTACATTTTTAAATCTCTAAAATTGGAACATTATAATCAATGGCATTTAGTAGATGTATATTTTTATTAAGATGTAATTCGATAAGTCATAAAATTTGTCCTTTTAAATCATACGATTCAGTGGTTTTTAGTATATTCACAAAATTGTATAGCCTTTAGTACTGGGACTTTTTAATCCCCTGCTTGAGCAGTTATTGTCCATTCTCACCTTTTCCCAGCCATTGCCAAGCACTAATTTACTTACTGTATGGGTTTGCCTATTCTGAATATTTCATATAAATGGAATAGGGAGATTTGTATAATTTCTTTCACTTAGCATACCGTTTTCAAGATTCATTTATTTTACAACAATCAGTACTTCATTCCTTTTTGTGGTGGAATAATATTTAGTTACATGGATATGGACCCATGTATCATTTACCTGATGTCTGGGTTGGTTTCACTTTTTGGCCTTTATGAATAATGCTGTTATGCATATTTGTATACATTTTTTTTGAGTACAAGTGTTTGTGTGACTATCTTCTTATTTCTCTTTGGAAATGGAATTGCTAGTCCATATGGTAACTTCATGTTTAACTTTTTGCAATGACTTGTCTTTCTTATTATAGCCATGATTAGGTAATGAATATTAATTATCTCACTATGGTTTTGATTTGCATTTCCCTGATGACTAATGATATTGAGCATCTTTTCATGTGCTTATTAGTCATTTGTATATCTTCTGTGAATATATGTATGCTTTGTTTATTTTAAAATTGGATTATTTGCCAATTTGTAATGTATAGTTATATATATATACATATATGTATATATTTCATCCTCCTCAGATTTATGATTTGCAAACATTTTCTCCCACATTATGGGTTGTTTTTTCTTTCTTGTTGATATTCTTTGAAGCATGGAAGTTTTTCAATTGGGTAAAGTCAAATTTATATTTTCTTTTGTCATTTGTTTTGTTGCCTTATCATGAAGATTTACACTAATGTTTTCTTCTAAGAATTTAATAGTTTTATCATTTTCCTTTCAATCTTTTATACATTTTGAATTAAATTTTATATTTGGTGTGAAATAGTTTGCATTATGTTCTTTTGTATATGGATATCTATTTTCCCATCATCATTTACTGAAAAGATTATTCTTTCCTTATTAGATGGTCATGTCAAAATCAACTGGTCATAAATATATAGGTACTTTTGGATTCTCAATTCCATTCCATTGATCTTTTATTTTATCCTTATGCCACATGGTAGTCTGAATGCATCTATGTTAAAATGTCCATCCTGTACCAGTGAGGATACCTGGTAGATGGGCTATACCTTTGTAGTAAATAATTTGAACAGTAATTTTAACCAGAGCAGGTCATTAGTATTACTTATAAAGCTTGAACTCCTTGCAACTTTGACAGTGTAACTTATATCATACCAACTCTCTTGCTAAGTATAACTACAAAATTTGGGTAAGTTAAACAGCACCACCAACAACAACTATTTCAAGAGATTGGAAAGCAACCAGTGTCAGAATTTGTGGGATAAATACACAAGTACAAATAGCATGGAGTTCTTTTTTGGGGGATCTATTTTGTCTCTGTGAAGTAACTTGAAGCTAAATAATGCAATATAGTTTTGATGTAAAGCTTTTGTAATACTTTGCAATTATTTAGGGGCCGAATGTGTAATGTTATATAGCCAAAGGCACAGAGATCTGTCACTTATGTTTAACTACTTGAAAGGTACAGTAGTTTAGAGCATGGGTTTTGGAACTCTAGTGGCTGAACTTGAATCCTGGCCCTACCACTTTTTACCTATATATAGTTCAGTAAATGACTTAATCTTACCTCAATTTTTCATCTGAAAAATAATCATAATAATGCCTGCTTTGGGATTATTGTAAAACTTGAATAGGTAAAGAAAAAGTGTTTAAATAGTATCTAGCACCTAGTAAGTGCTCAATAACTGTTAGATATAAATATACAGTGTTTTTTTTGAAACTATACCAGTAGTTCATGTAAAAATTCTTTAATTCAGTGTAAGCCATTTAAGTGACAGTGAATATATTCTATTTCTGATGATGAAATGTAAGTGTTTTGCTCTTTTTTCAGCTACACAGCTACTCTTATCCATTACCCAAATTATCCAGAATGATCTAATTGATATTCCTGCCCTTAAGACATTATTGATGAACAGTGACCTCCATGAAGCTAATGCTTTACTTAATGAAGTGTTAAGACATGTACCTGAACATGGTTAGTAATTTGGTTTTTTTTTACTTACTTATTAATTGTTTTAATTAACATTTAAAAAATTTATATATATTTGACATCAGTTGTAATGCCCATGTATTCCCCATCACCATATCACCAGTGCACCATCACCTCATCACCAGTGCACCATCACCTCAGTCCCCCGTGCTCCCGTCTGCCCTCAACTCTCCCCCTCATTCCTCCCTACCAAGTGTCCCCAGTTTGTCCTTTTCTTTTCATTTTTGGTTTTTGTGTCTTGGCCTGGTGTTGTTATTATTATTATTGTTCTTATTCCTTTCCTTGATCCTTATTTGGTTCCCTTATATTCCTCCTAGGGGAGGAACCATCTGGTATTTTTCTTTTGCCTTCTGACTTATTTCGCTGAGCATAATCCCTTCCATTTCCATCCATGTTCCTATGAATGTGTCTAGTTTTTCTTTTTTTGATTGCTGAGTAGTATTCCATCGTGTATATGTACCATAGCTTCCCGATCCACTCATCTGTTTTTGGGCATTTCGGTTGTTTCCAGGTCTTACCTATTGTAAAGAGTGCTGCTATAAACATAGGGGTGCAGGTATTCTTTTGAATCAGAGTTTTTGTGTCTTTTGGGTATATTCCTAGGAGTGGGATTGCTGGATCATATGGAAGTTCCATTCTTTGAATGTATCTATAATACATCCTCTACTGGTGAGTGTGGGGCATGGTTACTCACCCTGAGCTCCATGGAACCAAGCAAAGGAGAAAGTCAGGGCCCATCCTAATGCTTTGGGAATCCAATGATGGTTCCTGGGACGTGAAGTTATTTTGTGAATACCATCCACATAGTAGAATGATTTCTGGGGATGCTTTGCCAAGTGGAAATTATATAATGCTGATATCCAGGGTGGGGTTGCACATAGGGTTGACTCAAAGAAGCAGATATTTATAAATTTAAAAATAATTTCATTATTTTATGACTTGATATAGTTAACTAACTTGCTTTATTTTAAAATGAATTGGGGGTATTTTTTATTTTTCCATTCTAGGAGAGACTGTCTTCCTCTAGTGTTTAGTAGAACTCACAGATCTAAATCATATAGCTTAGAGTTTTATATATGGGAAAATTTTGGGTTATTGATGTAATTGTATGTGATTTCAAATAAATCTACTTTTGTTCATTTTTTTGAAAGTGGTGTTTTTATATTGTCCATTTCATCTGACACTTCAAATTTTTTGGTTAGTGTCCTTGATATCTGCTCTTCTTTTGATGTGTTTCTCATTTGTAATGACATCCTCATTTTCATTCTTCATATTAGTGGCTTGGGACCTTTAAAAAGACTTAAAAAAAAAAACCAACTAATAACTCAGCTCCACAGAATTTTTCTTTAAAAAATTGAGATACACGTTTCATGTCAACACCACTATGTGATGGGTGGATGTTGGGACCTACCTACTGTACTCCTGACTCTTGCTTCTCTACCTCCTTCTGTTGGTTGGGTGACCCCAGTTCTCCATAGAAAGGCAGGTGGGTATGGTGTTTAAAGTCATTCCCCTTCATCCCCAAGTTGGTGTAGGGATTCACTTTAGTTTTTTTTAACAGGGAAGTGAGGTTGGAGATTTTTGTTTTTAATTTTGAGTAGAAAGAGTTTGACTCTGAAGCCCCACAAAGCAAGCAGGTTTAACTTAATGCTTCTTTTGTGTTTTAAGGCAGACAAAAAAAAGTCCTATCTGGCAATATTTCCTTCAACTCTCAGCAGAGGATACTAGGTATCTTTTAAATTGCAACAGTTTTTTTGGTTGGTTCATATTTCTTCATGTAGAGCTCTCAGGGTATGTAGGTTTTAGATTTGAAACAGATACAGAGCCCAGATACGGTGTAAAAAAAAAAAACAAACAGTCACAGATATTACTATGCTTCTGAGCTGCAAGATAATCAGACAGCTAAATGGAGTTTGAGCAGCTATTCCATAGAGGCTACTGTAGAAACAGCTAGCACAGTATAACAAGTGTAAATAGTGAAGAGGAGTTTCTAGATTTACAGGTGCTATAGATTATCAAATTTATGAAGGTAACAATTTGTTAAATGGTAACACAGCAGTTGGAATTATTCCATAATGACAAATGGAGGCAGCATTAACACTCACTGTATCTTTTGGATGAACTATTTCCATCCATACTACTGACTGAATCCAAAGAAATGTACATTCAGAAAAAAGCGTAGTTGAATAAATAGCAAAAAGAAAGAATCAGCATGGGAAATGACAAATGCTTGTATGATTTGTGGTCTGGATTGCTAGTGGTCTGCTAATACAATTGGCATCAGAGACATTAGCTGAATTAATACACATTGCTACCATTTGGATGACTGACCTCTATTTTTGTGGTGAGAACATTTAAGACCTAGTCTCTTAGAACGTTGGATAATACAGTATTATTTACACAGTTTTACACCTAGTCTCTTAGAACATTGGATAATACAGTATTATTTACACAGTTTTAGTCATATGCTTCCTATTTTTATGTCTTTACCTGTGTATTTTTTGAAGTGACTTTGTGTTTCTCTTTTCTGATTTCAGTCAATTTCCTTTCATATCTTCCTTTGTTCATTGTTGTTCTGATTTGTTGGAAGAGTTGTAGGAAGTTGGGTGATTTAGACAGTTTAAGAGTGCCCTCTTCTGTCTCTGCAGTAGAGAACATTTACTAGAATAAGTCGCACCTTTTGATGGCTGTGAGTCTTCTGACATTGATACCATTTAGTAGGGACAGCATCTGTAGCTGCTTTGTTTCCTTCATCAGCAAATCCATGTGATACTGTTTCTTCTCAAGACTGCCAGCTGGGTCCTTTGTTTTTCTACGCTCCCTTTGCAGAGGTCAGGGCTCTGATCCATTAGATTCCTGTCTTGTTCTTATTTCCCCACTCAAGGTAGGTAGGGCTTTTCTTATGGGTGAACACTAATTGTTATTATATGTCTTCTGCCTTACAAGCATCCTTCCCATTCTTCCTTCTGTCACCTGACTTCCAACTATGTTGGCCTTAGATTTTTTATTTCCCAATTTACATGTAAATTAAAGTACGTGATATTGTACCTCTTATTTATTTGGGTTTTTGGAGAATATGTAGAGTTACTTTAAGTGACTATCATTTTTCTAAAGCAATGATTTTTTAAATTGAGGAAACATTGATTTACAACACTGTATATGATTAAGAGGTATAGGATCATATCCTTCAGGTGTTTGTTACCACACCACACCCACCAAGGCACTGGTGAGTCCTCCACTATTGTCCCTTGTAACCCCTGCCCACTTCGCTCTCCCCCCTCTTCCTCTTACCCTCTGGTAGCCTCCTATAGTCAGATTTCTAGGGTTTTATTATTGCTTTGGTTTATCTGACCCTTTGTTTTATTTCTCTATATTCCACATACAAATGTGGATACAACTTTGACACAACTTCATACCTGTGAGAATGGTGCATATGAAAAAGACTAATGCAATGTTTCTTAACCTTTTTAAAAATGTATCATTCCCTTTAGGAAAATTTTTAAGTATTTTGGTTTTTATCACCCTCCCAACTCATGAACTTTAATACCATATATACTGTATATGTTTTGGTACTATGGTCACAAACCATTGCAATGTCCAAGGTTTCTTTCCTCCTCTAAGATCAGTTTCCCTTGCCTTAAAGGTTTCTAGAACTTTTTTTGTTGTTGCATTGCTAAAGTCTGTTTGCTAGTATTTTACTTAGACTTTAACACATGTGCAAGAAAAATTGGTCTATAATCTCTATCACACCCCCAATGTGTTATCTTTTGGGGTAGTGTTTGGCTGAGTATGAGCTACTAATTTGTTTATTCCAGGAAGTGACAAGATTTTCAAATTAAATAAAATTGCTTTTATTTTTTCAATTTATTTAAACTAAAAGAAAATAAAAATAATCCACTCATTTCTGTCCCCCTCCCTTTTCATAATCTACCTGTCTGTTCTCTGTTCCTATGATCTTGCCTTTTAAAAATTATTTATATTTTTTAGAGTTTACATATATGAGAGTATATATAGTATTTATATTCTCTCTGCCTTATTGGGAGTTGTTTTTTTTTTAAAGAGAAACATTTCCCTTGCCTTATGTGGAAAATTAATAGAGGGAAGTGATATGATGATAATTGATTTTTAAAGATGCTGTTGTAAAAGCAAAGACAACAATTATCACAGTAATAAATTAGAAGAGTATTTGGAAATAAATTGAACAGAAATTGACACTCATATGTATGCGGAAGGTAAGGAAGAAGAAATAGTACAAGCTGATTCCTAAGCTTCTTACCTTTGTTATAATTTGACTACTAGCTTCAGCTATATTATTTAATTCAGAAACAGATTGTTTCAGCTAAATTTTGCTCTTCATTACAGAGAGTGGCAAGATTACCATTCAAGAATTTATGACTAACTTTGCCAATACATTAATTCCTAATACCACAGGTGAGTTTTATTTACTGTGTATTTTCTCCCCAGACATGGAAAGACAAGCAGTAGCTTTTATGCTAAAACAATATAGGGTTAGAAAGTTAAAGCACAGATAACTAAGAAACAGTGTGAAGATAAAGCGGAACAAGACTAGTTTATACACCTTTCATTTGAATTATGAGGTTAGACTGCTAAACTTAACCTAAACTCAAAATTGTGAGTAGATTTACTTTGGGACAGCTAGAAAGTTACTGTTGATAGATGATGTGTTTTTCTCTGAGATTAGCAGATTAGATTAATTTTGTAAATATTTGGCAATTTCTTTATTTTTCCCTTTTTATTCCACCTATGAGTTAAATCATGTTTTTTCTTCCTCCTGACTTATATCACTTAGCATAATACCCTCCAGTGCCATCCATATTGTGGCAAATGGCAAGATTTCATCTCTTAGTATAGCTAATTAGTATTGCTTGTGTGTATACCACTATCTACTCATCTGTCGGTGGGAACTTAGGTTGTTTCCATAGCTTGGTTGAATCTTAATTCTTAATGATGTTTACTTGTTCTATTAATTATTAATTGCAAAGAGTTCAAATCTCCAATTCTGATTGTAGATTCATTAAGTCCTTTAGTTCTTCAGCTTTTGCTTTATTATTTTGAAGTATTTTTTTAGGTATATACAACCTGCTGTTGTTGCAGATTTTATGTATGTGACCTTAGGGAAGTTACTTTGTCTATTGCTTTTATTGTCTTAATTTTTCTTGTGCTTCTGTTCCTTCTTCCCAGTTTTCTGACTTATATTTATGCTCTTTGTGAAATTATTTTAGGAGCAGTAAATAAATAAATGCAAATATTCATTTTCCTCTTTTGTATTACTTTATATGTTGGGTAATTTTTGCACTTATCTTTAAAATATAAAGAAAAGAATGAAAACTCCTCTTTAACTGAAAGTGATTATGTCTTCTTAGGCGATAAAGATCAAATTCATGGCATCAATACATACAGAAATGGATTTTCATCCATTTCTAATCTTCAGCAAAATTTAGATGCTATTGGAATCTATCTACCAGATGATAAAATAAAGAACACTTTGGATAATATTAACACTAATGGTGAGTAATTTTTTTGCTTTAAACCAAAGTTTGTGTTTCAGAAACTTCATCATAAATGCCCAAGGAAACACACCCATATATCTTCTAAAAATAAAAAAATATTTTTATTACTTTTAAATGGATGAATTTGTGTCAAAGGAATCAGTTTCCAGAGTAATATATCTGGTAGCTTTTATTTGGGATGTAATTTGAATATCACATATTTCACAAAATGACTGTCATTCTTCCATTTTATTTTAATGTCCAGATTTTGTAACTTCAAAATATCTTTGTCACAAGAATATCTAAACTTTTTTCTTTTTTTAAAGGTGAAATGGTGACTTTTAAGGATTTCATCAGAGAATTGGCCAACTCTGATGAATTTATGGAGTGTCAAAGTATGTATGAAATTTGAAGTGAATTTGAATAGAAACTTCATATTTCTGAATTGGTGTATGGGTTGGGGTGTGTGTCTAAACCATATGTATTTTTAAAGATGAATACATAAGTCTAAATAGAAAGATTAAAAATAGATTGAAAGAGGTTGAGAAAGAAATTTAGATTGAATTGATATTAATAAGCTTGATTAGGGAAGTATGTGTACTACTTCCTATATTAAGAACACAGAATATGCATTCTTTTCAAATATCTATAGAACTCCAACAAAAAGATGATGTATTTAAGCCACAAAGAAAAATCTCAATAAACTAAAAAAAAAAAAATCCAAGTTGTTCAGAACACATAGTGTACTCATCATGTAGAAACAATATAATCATTTAGGGAAAAAAATGTTTTCAAGATTTGAAGGAAATGCTTTCTAAGTAACTCTTTGGTTAAAGAATAAATACAATCTAAAGTTAAATATTCTTAGAAATGGGTGACAATGAAATTACTACTACTTATCAAAATATCAAAAATGTGGCCAAAATAGTCTCATTGGAAGCTTTATAGCTTTAAATACTTCTACTATAATTTAAGAAACAATGAGAATAATTTCTCTTAAATGTTCAACTCATGAAGTTAACCAGTACCATAAAAAACAAAATAGCAAAATGACTCACTTCCCTAAGTAAAGGTATTTGTTAGGAATTAATAAAGTTGAAAGTAGATGTTAACTGAAATAACACACACACACACTTCATTCAACTAAAACTTGGTTTTTAAAAATGACTAGTAAAATAGAGAACTTTAGGAATTCTAATGAAGGGGGAAAAATAGACATGTCAAGACAATTATAACTTGTAAACAGAAGAGATTAAGATATATAAGTGAATAACAAAAAGTAAGTCGATAAAACATATTAATATGTTAGCATGGTTAACATGGTCAACCAGTAGCACTATCATTCTTTACAAACATTGGGAAAAGAAAACAAAGGGATTTTTTTTTATTTTTTAAATATTCTGGTATTATTTTCTTTGGGGTCATTTTGCTGTTTTGTTGTTTAACATCATGAGTTGAACTAGGAAGGCCATATTTTACTTTTTCTCGTTTTCTATTATAAGTATTCATTATTTTAAAAATTATGTTTACTGAGGAAACATTGGTTCACAAAATTGAATGTTTTATGAATACATATGTGTCTACACCTATAAAAATGGATACTGTCATACCCTGCCCACCACCAAAGCACCAATAACCCTCGAGCATAGTTAGTATAAGTATTTAAACCTATACATTTTGTCAATCTTTCAGTTTGGAGGCTATTTCAAACTGGCAAAACCTCAAGACTAAGATATCCCAGGAAATGCATGTTACATTTCACCCAAAATTATGTTATGTGTTTATCTGTATGGGTAGGCAACTAAGTGTCTTACATTTCTTCTTCTCCCTTCTGTCCTCTAACCCCTTATACACAATAGGAATAGAAGATGCATGTAACATTGTTGATAATCTCTCTGCTGGGAAAGTTGAAGTTAAGGACCTTTTATCTACCTTGGAGAGCCTGGAAAAACCTTTAAACGAAGAGCAACCTAAGGTGTCACTGAACTATGCAACAGAGAGTAAGTATTTCAGTTACTTCTGAGGTTTCCTGTTTAGGGTATGTATGTTTACCCAGGCTAATTTTTTTTTGGGGGGGATGCTGTACATTTAGGGAGATTATTATAAAACTCCAAGTTCATATCTGGTCACTGAATGGTTATAGCCCTTTTGGAAAATGTGTGAATATTCTTTATTTGGATAAGACTAGTAGAAACAAGTCATCTTGCTAGTCATGTCTTAAAAGCAGATGCTCTACATTGAAATGTAATGGCCACAAATCAAACACGATAGAACCTTACTCTTCCATTTTCTTAACCCTGGATTCCAGAGATAGGTTACTTCTTATGACACAACTCCACTGTTATAATATTTGCTGTGGATTTTTCAAAAAAATTCTTTACCAGGTTAAGGAAATTGTCCTTTGAACCTTGTTTGCTGAAAGGATTGAATTTGCGTTCATTTGTTTATTTGGCTTATTATAAATTTCCCAAACAATTTATGGATCTACTAAAATAGATCATGAGTTTTCTATTTTAATCTCAGTGTAGTGAATTAATTTTTTAGTTGTTTACATAGCTATATAATTTTGGGATTATACTTTCACTCCTTCATATATGCATATGCTTACTTATTATCCACCAAACTTCACCTGATAATAACCTATCCACTTCCTCTCCCATCCCTTGGTGCCTCGCCTTTGTTCTCTCTGGTAACAGTGTGTCTTTCACAAAGTCTAAGACTTATTTATGCTGTGCTTCCCCATCATGTTTTTTGGTGAAATCATTAGATATCTTTCACAAGATCTATTCATTCTTTCCAAAAAGGCACTGTATCATCTTTTGTAATAATTGAGCAGTATACCATTGAGTATATATTCTATAATTTCTTTTATCTAGTCATCTGTTGTTGGTTCCATGCCTTGGCAATTTTGAATAATGCTGCTACAAACATAAATTACATAAATCTTTTTGTAGTAGTGTTTTCATATTCTCTGAGTAGAGGTAGTGCTGTATCATATAGGATTTCCTTTTTTTTTTTTTTTTTTTTGTGGTAATTCCATGGCTTCCATAGAGACTGCATTCAATTACAGACTCCCAGTTTGGGAAGAACCTAGACTTTGTATGAGTCTTTGAAAAATGCAAATTAAAGTTTGTCTGATGTTTTTGTTTTCATTTTGTCTTTGGCAAAGACTTGGTTGAAAAGCATTTGAGTATTCCTGGTTAAAGCCTTCCATTAATTGTTTAGTCTGGGTATTTCTTACTTTCTTGGCAGCAAATTGATACATTTACAATTTTTAAAAAGTAATATATTATTTAGAATTTTTAGTTGTTTTTGTGGGAGGATTGATTCAGATGTCTAGCTGCTAAAGTACTAGAAATTTAAGTTACCTTATTTTCTTTCACTTAAATTAACTCTAACCCTGAGGGCTAGCTGGTTCATTATTGGGACCCTCTCTCCTCCCATTTCAGGGTTTCATCATACTCTGAGTAGGGGAAAATGGGAGATAGAGGAAGAAGTTTTGAATTTCTTTCCATTATGTTTCTAAGCCAATGATTGTCTTACACCTAGGGGTGAGGGGTGTAGCGGCAGGAAGGCATAAGGCAGATTCTCTGTGATTTGGGCAGACGGGTAAAGGAGGAGTCCTGGAGCCCTCAGTGGCTTCTTCAGACTTTTATTGATCTTTCTATATCAGAGGCAACCAGGTACATGGCCAGTGGGGAGGCTGGGGGACCAGGAGGCTGGCAGGCCTCCCAGGCCCCAGCGAATCTTCATTCTTTGGGCTGCTGCTTCTTTTTTCCTTTCTCTGCTGGTGTCCCCCTGATGCCACCCTTATATGCCCAGTGTCTCAGCCCAGGTGTGCCCATCTACACATGCCTACACCTTATCCCAGGTACCCACCATCAGACATGTGTGCAGGATTTACTATGCATTATGGTTACAGACATCTGAAATGGAATAATATACCAGGAAAAATGGAAAATAATGGAAAAATAGTAACAGGTTCATGCTGTAATAAGTTTTAAATATAATTTAAACTTTCTTAACTTTGCAGAAAGCGAAACAATTGTAAATGATGTAATTGATGCTTTTATTAATTCACCTAAACCATCAACACCATTCTATAGTAAGTATAATAGAATGAAAATTAACAAGTTTCTATGATCAGTCTATGGTGGTCTGCCTTTTCTAATATGTAGTTTGTGTTCCTCTGTATTTTTAATATTTTCCTAAGGGTAGGTGAGTTGGTTTGTTAGTTCCTTCCTTCCTTATTTGAGTTAGTGTAACCTGCTTTCTAATTCCTTTTTGTAGTCAATATATGTTTTGAGTAATGAATTATTTTTTTCTCTTTTCTTTATTTATATATATTTGACATCAGTTGTGGTTCCCATGGATTTCCCACCACCATTTCACCTATGCACCTTCACCTCAGTTCCTTGTGCTCTTTTTGCCCTCAACTTGAGTAATTAATTATTTAGAATAACACATACCTAGAGTATGCTTTCTTAGAGCAAATAATTTGTCTCAATGTGTACCTTACTATGAAAACACACATCCCCCGTCCTCATTCTAACACAATTTTCTCTTACCTCTGTTAATTTCCACATTCTTATTTTCCTTGCCTACAGGGAAACATGAAAAGAAAAGAATCTAGTGTATCTGAAACTAGTAGGTAGACTGGTAAGAAAGGGAAGGCTCTCTAATGCCATGATAGGGTGTGCCTATCTTTTAGTTCAAAACAGTTTTATGTTTTTAAAAGTTTTGCTGTCTCCAACTACTTGGCTTTTATTTACACTACTTGACCTCATTCTAAGAGCTATTACCTATTCTTGACATGCTTTGCAGTCTATGAAAGACTGGAACATGTAGTAGAAATACCTTTGAAGAAAAGTATTAATGGAAAAAAGGGAACTTGTTAAAAAATTTTACAGAAACTCAACTTTTACCTGGCTAGGGATGTGACAAATTTTGCTTGTTAGTTGCCTTTGAAAAAGCAGGGCCCATTATATGTTTTGAAAGTCCTTTAATTCAGAATTACTTTTAATACACCTAGTTTTCTTCAGACTATGGCATTTTAAGTCTTAAAACATGACTTCACCCCAATTTCATCATATGTCCCCTATTTTTCATGTATATACAGATTTATATAAAGAGATTAAAACTCTTGGTAGGATCAAAAATGATAAAATGCCTGTAGATGAATTGTACTCCCAACTCTTGAGTGCTGGAATTCCATTAAACAGCAAGACATTCCACGAGATTCTGGGCCAAGCGTCTATTGATGGTGAGTTATTTTTGAGAGAATAATCTATGTTGAACTTAATGGAGTTCTAGTTTTCACTTTGTGCTTGGGATATGTGTTAAAAAAATGTATATTCTAGATAAACTTGGTCTTAAAAGTATAATGAGAACATAGAAATATTGAGAGCTAATTAAATTTCATATTTTTTTCTTGAAAATATCTTTAAGCAGCATCCTCTATTTACTTGGCATAAAATCTAGAAAATATATGCACCAAAGTTTAATTATATAAGTCAAATAAATTAATATATTTAGAATTTCTTGTTTTAAGGGAATAGATTCTAGGTAAAACTTTTGAACTAATTTGTTTATAATCCAGTGCATTTTCAGAAATTATATGTCCTGCCACAAATTTCCATTATGGTTATATAATGATAATTATTATTTACATATTACTGTTTCCTAATCCTTTTACTTTATGTTTTAGAAAATAGTGCAGTAAGTCTCAAAGAAATTTTGGAAGCTTTGGACACAAATAAGTCAGGTCCTAAATTTGAAGGTGAGTTACTCAGTATTTCATTTCATATATTTGGCTTGCGCTATTTTTGTCATTATTATTATTTATAAAACAATGTTATAAGGTAGAAATTGTATATAAAAATCTTTACTTTTATTATTAAAGTGCACACTTAGATAAAATTTGGCATATACACACTCCTATGAAATCATCATCATAAACAAGATAATGAACATATTACACACCTTCCAAACTTCTTCATGCCCCTGTGTAACCTGTCCTATCATCCCCATTCTCTTCATCTTCAGTCAATCACTGCTCTGCTTTCTGTTGGTATAGATTTGTTTGCATTTCCAAGAATTTTATGTAAGTGGGTATGATTTTTTTTTTGGCTGAATTCTGTACTCAGCATAATGAAATTCCTCTATATTGTTAGTTCATTTTTTTACAGTGATAGTACTCCATTTTATTTATTTATTTATGCATACAAGATCTGGGGTGCAGGTCAGAGGTGTGTGTGTGGGGAGAGAGGATTCACCAGAGACAGAGTAGGGAGCAGAACAGGTGGATCTACTGAAATAAATGCTGAGGGGAGCAGCAGGTGAGACAGGAGGGGTCTGCTGTGCCATGTGGGTCACCTCCCTGGTGGGGATCAAACTTGTGCTGCAGTGGCTGTGAATAGCTTCATATTGCTGTGACTTAACCCCTTGTGCCACCAAGGGTGCCCCTATAGTACTCCATTTTATAGACATACTAAAGTTTATCCACTTACCTAGTGATACACATTAGTTCAATTTTTGGCTACTTGGAATAAAGATTCTGTGAACATCTGTATAAAAATCATTAGACATATATGCTTTTATTTCTCCTGGGTAATGAAGTAGGAGTAGATTAGTTCAATCATATGATATATATATACTTAACCTTTTAAGAAACTGCCAAAACTTTTTTCCAAAGTGGTTGCACCATTTTATATTCCTATAAGCAGTGTAAGAGAGTTAATTTCCTCCAAATTCTCGCCCTATACTTGATATAGTGAGTCTTTTAATTTTAACTAATAATTTGGTAGTGCCTTCTCATTATGATTTAAATTTTTCTTTTATGATTAATGATGTTGAGTATCTTCTCATATGCTTATTTGTCATCTGTGTATCTTCTTTGGTAAAGTATCTATTCAAATCTTTTGCCCAATTTTAAGGTTGGGCTGTTTTCTTATTTCTATGTATATATTCTGGATACAAGTCCTTTATCAAAGATATACTTTGGAAATGTTTTCTGAGTTTTTAATTTGTCTCTTCATTTTCTTAACTGTTTTTAGAAGAACATTGGTTTTAATTTTGATGAGTCTATTTTTTTCTTTTATGGATTGTACTTTTGGTGTCATTACACCAATGAAATATCATCTCACACTGTAAGAGTAGCCCATATCAAAAAGACCAGAAGCAATAACTGCTAGCAAGGATATAGAGAAAGGGAGCCTTCCTACATTGCTGATGGGAATGCAAACTGGTCTCATCCTTATGGAAAGCAGTATGGAGGTGTCTCAGAATAGTCAAAATGAATCTACCATTGGACCCAGTAATTCTACTCCGAGGCATTTACCCCTAATTTGAAAGTGGCACTCTCATGTTTAGTGTAGTGCTATTTATTATAGCCAAATTATGGAAACAACCAGAGTGCCTCAGAAGAAATGAATAGATCAGAAAAATATGTGGTATATGTATGCAATAGAATTTACTCAGCTATCAAAAAAGATAAACTTATGCCATTTGTGGCATCTCAAGGAGCTTGTAGGGATAATGCTAAGTGACATAAGTCAGAAGGAAAAAGATAAATACCAGATGGCATCACTAATATGTGGACTATAAAGCACTCTTTGTACCTAGTGAGTTCAGTCATCACAGTAAGAGGTCATCAGTCCAGAGTCCTACAGTACCAAATCCAGATGAATCATATTATATAATACATACAGATTATTTTCCCCTGGAGAAACTGATAATTATTTCCATAAAGTAATATAAAGAGTAGTTTCTCCCTCTAAAGAAAAGTCCTCTAGTATTTTTTACAGCATCAGGAATTCCTACCTTTGTATCAAGGTATTACCTAACATTAAGCCACTATTAAAGCATTTGTTATTAAATAGAAGGGAGACTGGCATGTGAGAAAAATTCTCCCATATGTTAATATTTATTTCTAATTACTAAAAAATAATTCTTAGCATATTAGTTAGCTGTTACTATGTACACACTGAGATTCTTAGCACTAAGTAAAAGAATCAGTATAAGATAAGGTTTAATAAAGGAATAGGAAAGAGGCAGATTGAGGTGGCATTAGTTGTGCAGCAGCACAGAGGACACTGGACACAGTAAAGGAGGTAGGATATGGGATGATTGGAAACAGAGTTCCCAAAGGTTAGTTCCTTCTATTTTATGTGCATTAAGGGAAAGTTAAATTTATACCTATATAAAGAGAGTTTTTAAGTTTGAATGTTATAGCATCTTTGCAGATAACCATGTAGGTATCTATCCTGATTTTTTAAATTTGTGGCCTGACTTAATTACTTACAATCTTATTGTACCTAAACTGAAAATGTTTTCTTTTGGTAGAACTTAATGAACTTGCTAAGACCTTACACAAAGTCACCAAGGGAAAAACTGAGGTTGATGATGTGAATTCTGAACTGAACGGTCTGGGCATTTATTTTCCCAAAGAAGAATTAGAGAAGGTCCTTGCATCTGTATCTGTTGACAGTAAGCATTTTCTTTTTGAGTAATTGATTATATTAAATATAAACTCGTTATTACTTTCACTCATAAATCTACAGAGCTGAGTGATTAGGAACCAAATGTAATGATTTCAGCTATATTAAAATTTTTCCTACTAGATTTGGATGAAAATTTGTTCTAGATTGTCCTTGTTATGAGTATTCTAGGCAAGTATAATCTTCCTCTCCCTTATTTATTTGTCTTCTGAGGTTTAAATCATGTGTTGGTTTTTTCTGATATAATTGTTCTCAACCAAATTGCAACAAGTACTCTTAGAAACATTTTTATCACATGATAAAATTTAATTAAAGTTTGGTATAACTGTACAAATTTAAGATGTACAACATTAATTTGATAAATATTATAATGTGATTTAATATATAATTCATAAATTATATATACCTATATATATTTTATATATTATGATTGCCATTGTAGCAGGAATTAGCCCTTCAAAAATATGGAACTTTTTATAGATTTGCATGTCATCTCTGTGCAGGAACCATGCTAATCTCTGTAACTTTCTAGTTTTGTATGTGTGCTACTGCAGTGAGCACAAATCATGGGTTCTTATTGGTTAATAGTGGTGAAGCTGTCTCAAGTTCAAAAGACAAAGGCCTATGTCTTAGAGTGGTGATACACACAGTTTGATTTCTTCACAAAAGTGCTATTCCAGTGTCTTTTTGGGTCTTGCCAGGGAAATGTTTAGCTACATGCAGAGCCTCTAGTGTTCTTTTTCTTATTTCTAAATATATGACTGATAGAAAGCAAAAGATGTCACACTTCCCTTATTAATATGTCTTTGCTTATAATTAAAGATACCTGGTTGAGTTTGGCTTATGAGTGCTTATCTCCAGAGTGTAAATTGTCTGCCATAAAAACATAATTTTTTTTTAAAGATTTATTTATTTATGCATACAAGCACTGGGGTACAGGCCAGAGGTGTGGGGGGTGAGAGGATTCACCACAGAGAGCAGGGAGC
>JAGFMF010012271.1:2508103-2522527 GCA_019455555.1 Galemys pyrenaicus
CGGGCACAGCAGGAGAGGTCTGCTGCACCATGTGGGTCCCCTCTCTGGCCGGCAGCAGGGATCGAACTCATGCTGCAGTGGCTGCGGTTTGCTTCATAGGTTGTTGCTTAACCCACTGCGCCACCAGGGAGGCCCATGAAAACATAATTGTTATAATAGACCTAACTTGTAAAGCTGAAAAATTAAAGAGGATATCATAATCAGAGAGGAAATATTTCAGAACAATGACCCTAATGGGTAAGGTGTATATAAAGTCCATAAAATGCTTATTGACTGTGTAACTATAAGAATCATAGTAATCATCTTCATCTTCATAATTATTCTGGAGTGTGTTAGTAGAATAAGTCAGAAAAACCATGAAAATATGTTTTTCATGTTTAGAAGATATGCATATCTTCTGACCTTACACTTTTACATTTTTGTACCAAAGATCATTAATTCTTGAAATGAAGGAAAAGTGAACTTAAAAGATAGCTTGACTGGGTTACAAACACTATGTTTTTAAAAGGCTTCAAGCAAATGAGAATTTTTAACAATATAATTTTGATTTGTTTGGAATTATTTAGGCATTTGTAAGGTTTTCTTATATAAAGAGAGTAATTCAAATATATGTAAAAAATGTGCTTTGCTTGAAGAATCAATAGGAGACTCTAGGCCTGACCTTTCTTGATCTCCCCCTCCTGCTCTCACCTCCTCCTATCCTATCCCATTAACCTCAGCAGTCTCACTTTCTTCATTAACATCCACTAGTTTTTTTTAAATATTTTTGCTTTGTTGGATAGTTCCATTATATAAATGTCCAATATTTGTCTTTATTATTCTGATTTGCTTTACTCTCTATAATTCCCTACTACTCCTTCCGTCTTGCTATACTTAGATAGTACCTAACAAACTCTGACTGAATACTCAATAAGTGGTGGTACTTAGGGTAGTTGTGGTTCGTTATATCATCATCATTGTTATAATTATTGAGGACTTACTAGTGTTTTTTTTAACTTCATAAATTGTGTACCTTTTAAAATATAGAAATAGCAGGTGCCTTGGAAAATCTGAAGAATGTGGTCAATCTTGGTGATCTAGGTTCCTTGATGAAAAATACAGGAGTTCCATTACCCCAAGGAGTCATTAAAAAAACACTGCAGAATGCCTCTCTCACAGGTGAGTATTTAATGTGTTTCAAGAATCTTTTACTTTAGCATTTTGAACTTTTTAGGAATCCTTAAAGTCTTAATCTGTTTCATTGATTATCCAAGGCTTTCTTCTACCAACTACTCAGTTAGGTTCTCATTATTGTCAGCTGAAATTCTACTTAATTTTACTATCATCATACAGAATAGGCTCTACTGGGGATGCATGTGTATGTATCTTAAAAATATGTGTGAATTAGCTTCTTACTTGAATATTTATATTCCATTACTTGAATATTATAATTTGTTTAAATACATACATTAATTTTCAGTATGGCAGTTATATTATACCTGTCTATTTCTTACCTCTCTGATCATTTACCTTTCCAGTTTTCCTTGACATAAATTTTTCTTTCAGAGGATGAGAGAGTAAACTTAGAAGAGTTTATCAGCAATTTAGCCAATTCAGAATTTTCATCTCTACCTAAAAGTGAGTAAGATTTTCAATTCACTGGAGATAGATAATGAGTGTTGTAGATCTTTTGGGAAAACTCCAGATAGACTTTTGAGATAGTTGTAAAATTATTTAACACCAGCATAATTTTCTTATGTCTTTATTCCATGCCTGTCTAATGTATAGGACAAAAAAAGTAACATGGTCTTTTGGGAGTGCTAGTTTCCTCTTCTGAAAACCATGTACTTTATGAATAAAAATATTAGTTTAAAATGACTGAACTAAGCACTTAGAATTAGACTATAAGTTACTCTAACTAAAGTGTAATTGAATCCTTGTTCACCAACCTCTGCTCTCTTCACTGAGTCTGAGGAAAAGTTTTGCTATTCTTTCATGCTAGACTGGGGCTGTGGAAAATTTGTTGACCTTCTTTTTTAGTCAGTGCTCCCATATCTTCTCTACTTTTCACCCACTATGGTTTCTCAAGGCTTGATTCAAGGGTTCCTACTGTACTACCAGACACAAGCTCCATTTTTCTTGATTGGTTTGCACAATTGGAAGGGAAAGCTCGCTGAAATGATTACTTCAAAGTTTTATTTTTTTGTTATTTAACAAGACAAAAAATGGCACCATACCCCTATCCCTAACAGCATGAATGTCCTCTTTCCATCATCTCCTAAAAAGGAACTCATTCTGAATCCAAAAAGATAATACAAAACTCTAATACTGATTTTTTTGTCTATTATATATTTCAAAGTGCCTTATTTTGCAAATGGCTCACTATCTTTCAGAAACAGTAATCACTGATTTTTGAGAAGTGTTTTATGCTTTCAATTTATTTGAAATTTAAATACGTCAACATACAATAACCCCAAATTGCTATGTTTACATTAATAATTTTATAAAATACATTGCAATTTTAAGTATCATTTAATTTTGTAGTCAAGTAAGTTCCTTATTTTACAGCTAATAAAAAAGTGAAGGAGAATGGGATAAAAGGTAGAAAGCCATCTATTGGTGAGTGAAGTTTGTTAATTAACTAGTTAATTTATATAAATAATATTTACTGAATAAGTAAAAACATCTAGAACTATGTTAAATGTCAAGGACATGAATAAATAAATGGAATTTTAAAACTTATCACCTTATCTGTGGTAACATTTAGTATATTTTTATAATGTGTGAGTTTCACACTGTTTTATAACTTGATATTTTCCTTAATCCATCATGCTCTTATTTCCTAAGAAGGAAAGATTGATGTCAGCAATGTGGATTCAGTTCTGAAAAACATGGGTTTAAAACTTACAGAAGAAGAACAGCAGAATCTACTAGAACACCTTTCAGTCACTGGTGAGACTTTGTGAAGTATCTAATTATGGTTCTTAGATATGGTTATCTTGTTAGTCTAGAGACTTCTCTGTGAGAGTTTCAGATGCTGCACTATTTGAATTATTGTAGGCTAAATCATTTAAAAAATTTTCCATATCATTACAAAAGTCTTAATTCTTCTTCTTTGATAGACTGGGAGATGGTAAACTTCTTAGACATTAGTAACTGACTCACTCTGCTTTCAGATAATTTTTCTTAAAGCACAGCCTTTACTTTTTGTCTATCTTTTTTTAAATCGGGGTAATGTTGGTTTACAACACTGTATGTGATTCAGAGGTGTAAGATACCTACATCTTTCAGGTGTATGTTATCATAGCACACCAACCATGAAGGTGAAAGTCCACCATAGTCTGTTGAAAGTACAGCTTTTATCATTTATTTATTATTGTTATTTTAAATTTTCTTGATTTTCTTATGTCATTGTTAATTTTTGAACATTATTTGATTTTTCCCCTCAGGTGTAATCCCAGTAGTTCTCCCACCACCATAGCACTCGTTATCTATCACCACAGTCCCTTGTGAAAGCACAGCTTTTAATGTGCTACCCTGCTATTAAAAATGTTCCCATGAGGGCTTAATTCAACAAAGATTCAGAAAAACACTTCAGTAAGTAAAGGATAGGCCTTTCAACAAATGGTGCTAACTCAACTGAATGTCCATATGTTAAAAACAAGAACCTCAATCTATGTAAAACTTGATTCCAAATTATCATAAACTCAACGTAAAATCTAAAATAGATTTAGAACTGTCCTTCTATTGTTCCACATGCTGGTGTATAGCTGTCAAGCAACTGAAATGTAGAAGGTCTGACTTGAGGTATACAATAAGGGTAAAATAGTCAACAAATTTCAAAGTCTTAGTGTGAACAAAATCAAGTCCAATATTTCACTAATAAATTTTTATATTGATTACAAGCTTGTTTTTTATAATTTCTAGCAAGACAAATTTTTATTATATTTAAGTTTCTATGAGACTTTTTTTATTAATTTTCTTACATCACTGTTAATTTTTGGATTTCTCCCATCAGGTATAGTACATGTAGTTCTTCCACCATCATAACCCATGATACATTAATTTTCTATTGAAAAGATATGTGATAATAATCAGTGTTGCCCTTAAAACTTTAAAAAGATATGTTGTGACTATCTCTCTTTGTATCAGAAGAAAAGGTATGCATTCTACTTATAAGTTATCCATACTACAGCAATGATGCCTGAAGGAAGGATTGTACACTTCTATTATAGAAACAATGTAAACCAATACTAATTCAATAAAAAATACTAAATTAAAAAATAATAATTAAGGTAATGACTATCACTTATTGAGCATGTACAATATGCTCATACATTGGTCTAAGCACTTTACATATTCTGTTTCTTTGTTAATTTAATTGAGGCAACGTTTGTTCACAATGCTGTAAATTATTTAGAGGTATAAGCTTGCATTGTTTAGGTGTGTGTTACCATACCACAGCTAATGTACATTAAAAGTTTGCTAAATAGGCATTATTATACTCTGTTATAGACATCAGGAACTAGGGAGTCAAAAGATGAGAAAATTTTAGATGAAATTTTGAAGATTGGCAAGTGTGAATTTTTTTTTACTATCAATATTTATATAATGAACTGATTTTATCTTATATAGATCATGAAGATATGAATATGGAAACATTGATAGGGGTGGTGAAAATGATTAAAGGTGAGCAAAAGTTACCTAGCAAAGATTGATAAAAGTGGTATGCTTCTTGTTGTATTTTTCTCCATTTAGTTTTATTTTTTTAATATTTTAATTTGCTTTTAAACTTAAATTGGTTTTTACCATTCCCCAAATTAAAACACAAAGGCTAAAATTAAAAAGAAATAATCCTTCCATCTTTCTTTACCCCATTCATGCTCCCTTGAGAAAACCAATTTTTAAAAGATGCTTTGGTTTTAATTCTTTGATAACCAGTTTTATCTTTAATCACTAATTTGTTTCATTTAATATTTAAGTTGTAAGCATTTACTTACATGCTTATAGCACTATGTTCTGATTTATCTGCAGTAGTAACTTACAAATCTTTTGTGTCTAGACTTGTTTTTAACAATTTTTGAGGATCCCAAAGAACTTCCATTTATGTGGGTTGTACCTGTTCATATTATTACATTAAAATGGAGAAAGTTACACAACATTTACTTAAGAATTTATTGTAAAATAACAATAGTAATTCTATTACATGTTTATATAAATTTTATGTTTTTAGTAAAAGTAATGATTTTTTTAAACTTTGTGAGAAAAAGAGCATGGTTTTATATTTTTGTCATTTTCATTTCTGACTGTGTCCTGTTTCTGTGTTTGACCTGTTGTGAATAGTTTGTTTTGATTGAAGTTTTTGATGAAAATCTGATTTTACACACAGTTGGAAAAGACAGGAAAGTTGTAAAAACCATTTTAGAGAATTGTGGCTATTTCTTGAAAGTACAAAAAAATTCAACTAGTTTCCTAAAGGTTAATTGCAATCTAGAATTTGAAAGTCTGCTAGTGAACTTTTCCTACTTCATGACATTAAAATCTGCTTAATTTGCTAATCAAATAGATTTTTAAAATTCTTGTAGGGTTTTTTATAGAATTCTTTTATAATTGGAAGATATTGAATCATTAAATTTTGTGGGTTTTCCAAATATTCACAAATTTCACTATGTGTTTTAAAAGTCATATGCATGGCAGAATAAAACGAGGCTTTATTCAGTCACCAAACTCCATCTTGACAGCTGTGATTTTTATTCTTCTTGATGAAGACATCTGCAATATTTTGGCCAGGTGTAGTGGCAGGAAGGTGGCACACCACTGGTCAGGTTCAGGATGGTTCTGGGAAGACCGGTCAAGGAAGGAAAGTCTTGGAGCCCTCGGTGGTTTTTCATGCTTTTATTAGTAGAGGTGGCCAGGTACATGGCAGGCAGGGGTGCATCTCACCCTCTCGGCTGCTGTGCTGCTCCTTTCACTGCTGCTCTTTGGTCTGTTGGTCGGTTCTGTCGGTCCTGTTGGTTCTGGCATTCCCATGACGCCCCCCATTTATGCCCGTGTCCCAACTCAGGTGCGCCCACATGCGCATGCCCACCCTGGAATGCTCGCAGCACCGCAGGTGTCCATCATCACAGTGGTGGGAGGGTGGAAAGACCTGATTGTTCTCTGACCCTACACCAGGGATAAATGTTGAATCTCCTCTTCTGTGACTTAGGGATTTTGGAGAAGGGAAAAGTGAAATTGACTAATACCCAAGCAGGAAGTTGCTAAGTTTGCTGCTGAGTCAGCTGTTTAGAGCTGCTTGCTGGAGTGAAGATGTTGCTGGGTGAACTGCATGCTCATAGTGGGAGCCTGAGAAAGAGCTACCTTGACCCTTCTCAACTACCTGTCCCCAAAACAATAAACAATGCTTACACTATGATGAATATGCTTGCGCTATGATAGATGGGGTAAGAATTTTCCTGTACAACCTGTTAAAAACCCTGCCATTTCTGCTGTTCGGGGCTCAGGTTTTGGGGAATGATCCCACTAGGCCTGCCATGTGACAATTAAATCTCTTTCCACCTCTCTGCATACCACCTGATTTCTCTGGTAAACTGCCCTAACAGTACAAATAAATGTTCCATGGTTAAACTTTCAGTTAACCCTTTTATTTTCAGGTTACCCTTCCCCTTCCTCTTTATTTCAACACTCAGTAACTGGCAAAAACTGAACATCGAACTTTTCTGAGTAAATTGACTCCCTTCACACACAAACAGAACTAAGGAACTGACAAAACTAAGCCAAAATAAATTTTGGAAATATGACTGCAGAGTTGAGGCTCCTAGAGGTGGATGGTGGAGTTGGGGAGAAGTGAGGGAGGGGACCCAGTGGTCTATGGCTATGGGTCATTCAAATGAGCATGTTTTTATTTCTTTGATTTTCATACATATAAAACTTCCCCATGTTTGTTGTCTTTGTTACTAGGAGCTTATTCCCCCTTCCCCTTAATCTGTTTTAATTATTTTAATGAATCTTGGAGAGAATAGAGGAGAAAAACCTGTGCTTTCATTTGACAGGTTTTAGGGGTTATATTTAAGAATATTTTTCATGGGTAGAAAATTCCTATTCTTTTGTATATTCACTTGATTTTTGGCAAAAAAAAAAATCAATTCTTTCTAGTTTGCCAAAACCATAGAGTATGAAGATACTACAAATTAAAGTTTTATGTTGCTATTGTGAACTTAGTAACAACGCAAATATCCACAGAAAAATTAACATGTGAAATCTTTGCTGTAATCAGATGAATGTACTTAGTTGTATAATTAAGAATTGACCTAAATGATTCTTGATTTGAGAACTAAGTATAAATCGAGCCACTGCTTTCTAGTTGTATTTATGTGGTGTGATTGTCATATGACAATGTAATGCTCAACAGTTTCCTCTGTCCATGACTATTTATCGTGATCTACTAAAGCATAATTGAAGTCCACTTTAGTTTTCTTTATTCTATTAAGCAAATATCACACACAGAAGGGTCTTTTCGTGCCTTAAAATCATTAAAAATCTCATTATTCATTTTTCCACATTTTTGAAGAAAAAATTGAGATCTGTAACCTGGACAACTTCCTGGATGAGATGGGGATTGAACTTACATATCAAGAACACAAAGAACTGGTAGATCATCTCCCAGTCAGTGGTGAGCATTTCAATTATTTTGGTGCCTTGCAAAGGGGTCTTTTAGATTTAATTATAATAAATACTCATATCTTACTTTTATATTACTATAAAAGTACACAGAAATATCTAGTTTCAAGTGAAAACAAAGATTGATATGCAGAAATTATTTGGACCCTAAGTGTTACCAGCTGAGCCTAGTAGTCTCAGCAACATCACTGGATTCATTAGAAGATGAAATATTAATCAGGAAAAAGGAAAGTGGAGACCTGGGGGGGCAGTGAAACTGAGAAATGGGAAGATATAAACAATTTTAATTTCTGCTTACAAGCAGAACTATACATTGTTAAGAACAACATATTTATTTATTTATTATTTATATATATTTGACATCAATTGTAATGCCCATGTATACCCCATCACCATATCACCAGTGCACCATCACCTCAGTCCCCCGTGCTCCCATCTGCCCTCAACCCTCCCCCTCCCCACTCCCCAATAAGTCCCTTATCAGTGATGTTGTGTGCAAAGATTTTCTCCCAGTTGGTGGGTTGTCGCTTTGTTTTGGTTAGTGTGTCCTTTGCTGTACAGAAGCTTTTAAGTTTGGTGTAGTCCCACCTGTTTATACTCTCTTTCACTATCTTTGCTTTAGGTGTTGTATCTCTAAAGATGTTATTGATGAGAACAATGTATTTAAATTAGTCATAGTAGTAAAGATAGCTCTCACACAACACTTGCTGTGTACAAAGGACTGTACTTCACAGTATTATTCTAACAATTAAAGAAATGTCATAAATAATGTCTAAATAAGTATGAGTTTTTAAAATTTGTATTAGTGTCAGAATATAAAAGAAGTCAATGAGTTGCATTTCTTTTCTTCTTTTCTCCCACAGTGTGAATCAGGGAAATTAATAATATGCCAATTATTATATATATTTTTCTCTTTAGGAAGGATTTTATAAATAAAATTTCTACACTGCATCTAATAGCAAAAAGTTCAAAACTCATACTGAAAAGATTGAGCATATTCCATTTAGCAAGTTTACATTCTCAATCTTTACATTTAAGATGTCTAACTAACATTTATGTCTTGAGTGTTTCTTTTTCTAAATTCAACATTCTTTTCTTACTAGTTTAGAACTTTTTCTTTCTTTACTAACAAGGTCAGATTTTAAAATACCAGGTCCTACTCCCTGAATATGCCTGATCTCATCTGATAAAATACCAGGTGAAATATTCTGCAGTGTTTTAGTTAGCAGAGACTCTGAAAATAGCACTGTTTGTTTTTTCTCCTCCCACACATCATTTTTCTGGAACTTGCTTATTTATTTAAAAATAATTCTCCCAACTATCATCACTTATTTTCTCATGTTCTTTTCCCTCTCTCCTCCCTTTAATCTCAGAATCTTAACAGGTATTATTGATGTCATTATCTTTTGTAAGTTTTGTTTTATCAAGTCAAATTTCATTCTTCCCTGAGCGCTTGAAAAATTGTGTGTGTAGCAGTTTTTGCTGCTGTTTATTAAATCTATTTGGCCTAACTCCTTTTTTCTTTATATTGTTGTGTTGACCTGTCCATAATTGTAAGTGGGGTATTAAAATCGCTAGCATGGGCCTCCCCTGGTGGTGCAGTGGGTTAAGCAACACACTATGAAGCAAACCGCAGCCACTGCAGCACAGTTCGATCCCTGCTGCCGGCCAGGGGGGGGACCCACATGGTGTGGCAGACCTCTCCTGCTGTGCCTGCTGCTCCTCTCAGCAGTGTACTTCTGTTGATCTGCCTGTTCTGCTCCCTGCTCTCTGTGGTGAATCCTCTCACCCCCCCACACCTCTGGCCTGTGCCCCAGTGCTTGTATGCATAAATAAATAAATCTTTAAAAAAAAAAATCGCTAGCATTATGTTGTTACCAACCTCTCTCTTTAGTTCTCTTAATGTGTCTTGATGCTCCATCATTGATTGCATATATATTTATCTATGTTATTTCTCTTATTTTATTAGACCGTTAATCATAATGTAATATCCATCTCTATCTCTCACTACCTTTTTTAATTGGAAGTCTGTTTTATCTAATATAGCAGTTCCTGATTTTATTGGTTGCCATTTGCTTATAGACTGTCTTCCAGCCCTTATGTCTAAGGATGTGCTTGTCTTTGTTAGTAAGATGGGTTCCTGCAAATGACAGAAGGTTGAACTGTTTGGAAACCTGTTCAGTCATTTGATACCTTTTGAATGATAAACTCAGCTCATTTACATTTGAAATGATTATTGAGAGATAGTGCTCATTGCCATTTTGTTATTTGTCTCTCTCATTTTTTCCTTTGTCTTATATTTGTATTTTCTGATGTCTTCCCTTTATATGTTGTTTAGGATCCATTATTATGTGTTACTTCTATCAATTTTTGGTTGAAGATTCTACTGGTGGACTATGTCTGGGATTCTGGTCTCCAACTTATTCTGATGGGCTACCTTGTTACTCTCCTCCTCCATATTATCTGAATTAGCTGCCCGTTAACTCTATATTCATTCTTGTGATGTTTTATAATAACCCCTTTAAGTCTTCTTTTATGTACAGCATGCTGTCGATAGTTTTTGCTTTTTCAGTGATGCTCCTTACTCTTACTTCTATCTTGAATGTTAATGTGGCAGGGTAAAGCATTTTAAGTTGAAGATATTTTTCTTCAAGTACTTTAAGTATTTCCTAGCAATTCCTTTGTGCTTGTAATGTTTTTGCTGAAAACTCTATTAACAGTCTGGTTCGTGTTTCTTATAGGTTACTCATTTTTCTCTTGATTGTTTTAGTATTCTGTCCTTGTCATTGACTTTCAATAGCTTTATTATAATATGTCTTGGTATGTGCTTATCTTTCTTTCTTTTTTTTTTTAACTCTTTCAGTCTTTTATATCACAATGTCTGATTTGTTTCCCAGACTGAGATGATTTTTAGAGATTGTTTCTTTAAATAAAATTTCCATGCCTTTCTTTTTCTCTTCTCCTCCAGGGACCCTCCCATGAAATGGATGTTATTTCTCCCTAGATTATCCCAAAAGGCTATTACACTATTTTAATTTTTTTAAATTATTTTTAATTTTGTTCTATTGATATTTGTATGTTCTCTGATACTGTGTGTTTTTGACCTCATTAATTGTCTCTATTGTTTGCTTTTGTCTGTTGCTGATACTCTCAATTGTGTCTTTTAATTTGGCCATAGTACAGTATTTCTTAATTGTATTACTTCTAGTTGTAATTGCCTCATATTTTCTCTTTATTTTGTTGCTGTTTCATATCCTGCAATATTTTCAGTTCCATAAACTTTGTTGTAACTGTTACTTTAAACTTATTTTCAGTCATGTTTCACAGTTCTGCTTCACTCTTTGGATAAATACCAAGAATTGTAATTTCTGGATTATATAGTCTATCTGTTCTTCATGTTTTGAGGAACTTGCATACTGTTTTACACAGGGTCTGGGCCAGTCTACATTCCCACCAACCATGTAAGAGATTTCCTATTTCTCTGCATCTTCACCAATACTTATTGTTTCTGGTATTTTTTTTATGGGTCATTCACACTGGGGTGAGGTACTATCCTCTTATGGTTATGATTTGCATTTCCCTGATAATGGGAGATGGTGAGTGAGCATTCTTTTTTCATGTGTTTGTTGGCCAGCTTATTTCTTCTTTGGAGAAGTGTCTCTTTAACTCTTCTGCCCATTTTTCAATTAGGTTATTAGGAGAAAACAATGTTTTAAATGTTTCTGGTTTAATTTTTTTAGTTATCTCTGTCTTATCTTTTCATCAGTGATTTATTTCTTTTAATATTTAATTTGTAAGTATTTAATTACAAGCTTTTAACACTATATTCTGATTTATCTGCATTGGTGACTTTCAAACTGTTTTGTGGCTGGACTTATGTTCTTTAAAATTATTGAGGATCCCAAAGAACTTCCATTTACGTGGGTTGTTTCTGTTCGTATTTACCATACTAACACTGAGAAAATGACACATTTATTTAAGAATTTATTGTAAAATAACAGTAGTAAATCTATTATACATTTATATAAATTTCATATTTTCAATAAAAGTAATGATGTTTTAAAAATTAGTGAGAAAAGGAGTGTGATTTTATATATTTTTGTCATTTTCACATGACTAGGTTTTCGTATCTGCTTCTGTGTTCATCCTGTTGTGAATAGGTTGTTTTATTGAAGTTTTTGATAAAAATCTGACCTTACACACATACAGTGTGGAAAAGAGAGGAAAATTGTATTAACCTTTTTAGATAATTGTGGCTCTTCCTCAAGCATACAACAAAATTCAATTAGTGATAGTTTTCTAAAGGTTAATTGCAATGTGAAATTTGAAAGCCTACTAGTGAACTTTTCATACTTCCATGACATTAAAATTTGCTTATTTTGCTAATCAAATGGATTTTTTAAATTCTCAGAATTTTTTATAGAATTCTTTTGTCCTTTGGAAAATATTGTTTCATTAAATTTGTAGGTCTCCAAATATTCATATATTCTATTGTATATTTTCAAAGTCACATTCATTCTTTTTTTTATATTATTATTTATTTATATATATTTGACATCAATTGTAATCCCCATGTATTCCCCATCACCATATCACCAGTGCACCATCACCTCAGTCCCCTGTGCTCCCATCTTCCCTCAACTCTCCCACGTTCATTCTTTTAATTACTGGTCATGTGAAAAGTAATCTTTGGCAGGTTCTCAAGCTTATGGTAATGGATACAAATTATTCAAACTCTTATTTTTATCTGAAAACTCAAAACTTTACACCTTCCCCATGTGGTGGTGTGACCCCAGTAGTGGCTGGCCTCTGTGTAAGACCTTTGCCTGCAATAGTGCATACCCTGGCTCCAGACTGGAAGACCTTCCCGCACTCTGCTGGCTCCTGTAGCTGCAGCTTCACCTTGCACCACTAGTCGGTAACTGGACCTTCTCCCTTTACCTTGTAAATGAAAATGAATCATTTTATTCTCTTTGCTGCACTACAGGTTCTTTTATTTACATGTGCAGCAGTGAGTGCATAGACCCAGAATTGGTGATGGTGGTTCTGGTCTGATGTCAGTTTTAGACCCTTTGCCCAGTAACAATTTTTGGTTCTCTGATCAGGAAAAATGGCATGCTGTTTCAGTACTTCAGCTCTTTGAGGTGCTCTGACCATAGGAACACGCCCGTCACTTGTGGCTAACTCTCTAGGGAAGAGAGTTTGCTAGAAGTTTCTGTGTCTGGCTTGCGGCTCTGGCTTCTTTTAAGCACTTTGCATTAGTTTTGGTGCAGTAAAAGAAAAAAGGGTGATTTTACTTAGAGGTTGACTTTTTGAAGGCAGATATGGATACAACCTCTGGGTTAGGGAACCTGACTTGGACCTTGTGGAGTTACTTTTGTGAATTTGTTTATGATATAGGGAATCTGGTTTTTGGAATTCCCATTAGGAATATGTGTCTGGCTTGAGGAACTTCATTTTGGCTTTCTGGAAATTCTTTTTTGGTTATATGTATTGTTGATTTCATTCCCTAGGTTAAGTAGTTTGGTTTTGTGGAGCTCCTTGGGTGTATGTGTGTACTTTGCTTTTGATATTTAGAGGGTTTGTCCTTCCAGCACCTACCCAGTTGTAAGATGGTCTCCGAAGTCATACGGCAAGCCAAGATGGCATCTCTCTGTTAATTTGGGTTCTTTCAAGAACTTTGTTTTCTTCTCTCAAGATTTTTTGGGGGTATACTTTGTGACTGTTGTCTGATGTCTGCTGGCTTGGAGGCTACATATACCCACATGCATCTGGTTTTGGCTAGTTATATATATAATAATTTGCATTGGGTTTGAGACTGAGTAGCATTAATTAAGCCACTTGTTATAGTGATGCTGTCAATTACAGCTACATGTGCAAGGTCCCCAACAGTTGTAGGTAATTAAATGGGTATCTGAAATGATTTTTCTGTGTCTATATGTTGTATATCAGTGTGTTGTTCCTTTATGTCTAGCTTATTCTTGCATTCAAAGAGTAGTGCTGGCATCCAAAGCTTATGAATGTAGTAGGAATTGGTCTAAATGCTTTGTGAGAATTAATTTGGTTTGAAACATGTGTGGTCTTAAAATTGTAATATGGATATAATGTTTTTCATTTATGTCAGGTCCAAGCTGCCCTGAGGTGGCAACCTAGGATATACTTGCTTAAGACCCTGAGCACTGAGTGATGCTCTTAATGGCTTGATTCATTAATCATTACATAATGCTCATCCCTCTCGTTATATTTTTAGCTGACAGTCTATGTTATATAACTGCCCTTCCCTTTTCTTTTAAGGTAACATTTGCTTACAGGACTGTTTTCCAATCTTTTACTTTGAGCATATGTTCATCTTAAGATTTCAGATAGGTCTCCTGGAAACAGCAGAATGTTTGGGTTTTGTTTTCTGTTCCAACTGCTCACTCCATGCCTTTTGAGTGGTGAGTTCAGTTCATTTACATTAACTGTGATTGTTAATATATGTAGGCTTTCTACTTCCATTTTTTTCTTACTTTTCTGTTCTTTCTATATTCTTACTCAAATTTTTTGTGGATTTTCTTCACTTTGATTTGGATAGATCTCCTTTTCAACATTTCTCGTTAAGATAGATCTGTGTTGATAAATACTTTCACCTTTGTGTGGGAGGCCTTTATTTCTCCCTCATATTTGTTTTTTTTTTTAAAGATTTATTTATTTATGCACACAAGCACTGGGGTACAGGCCAGAGGTGTGGGGGTGGTGAGAGGATTCACCACAGAGAGTGGGGAG
>JAGFMF010012271.1:2522577-2534559 GCA_019455555.1 Galemys pyrenaicus
CCCCTCCCTGGCCAGCAGCAGGGATCGAACTCGTGCTGCAGTGGCTGCGGTTTGCTTCATAGTGTGTTGCTTAACCCACTGCGCCACCAGGGAGGCCCTCTCCCTCATATTTGAAAGATGGTCTTGCAAAACACAGTATTTTTGATTGGCAGTTTTTATCTTCGAGTATTTTGTCATTCCGTCCTTTCCTTGTCTATAGAATTTCTGCCAAGAAGTCTGATGAAAGCCTGATTGGAATACCTTTATAAGTTTTCTGTTTTGTTTTTTTTTTATCATTCTGATTGTCTTCAATATTCTCTTTCTGCCTGGAACTCTTGGTAGTTTCATTATCATGTTTCTTGGGATATTGTCTTTATATAACCAGATTTTTTTAGCTCATGTATTTATATATTTAGTTTCTTCTCTCTAATATTTCATTGGTTGAGTTTCTGTTCCTCTCTCTTTTCCTCCCCTTCTGGGAAATCCATAATTTTTATGTTGGCTTTCCTAGTGGAGTCAGATAAATTGTGAAGACCTTCTTCTTTAAAAAAAAAAAACCAAACATTTTATTCTCTCTCTTCTTCCAGTTGAGTCCTTTTTTTATTACTATTTTTTAATTTATTCATGTATATTTGACATCATTTGTAGTCCCCATGAGATTCCCACTAGCAATTAACCAGTGCACCATCACCTCAGTCCCTTGTGCTCTTTCTGCTCTCATCCCAGTCACTCTCCCTCCACGTCTCCAAAAAGTGTTTCTAATTTGTGTTTTTCTCTTTGTTTTTGTTGTGTTGTGATTTTTTTTATTAGTATTGTTCTTTTCTTGATCCCTTGTTTGGCTCCCTTCTATTTCTCCTAAAAGTGAGACCATCCAATATTTTCCTTTTGCCTTCTGACTTATTTCACTGAGCATAATCCCTTCTAGTTCCATCCATGTTTCTACGAATGACTCTACTTTGTCTTTTTTGATTGCTGAATGGTATTCCATTGTATATATGTACCACATCTTCTTGATTCAATTATCTATTTTGGGCATTTGGGTTGTTTCCAAGTCTTACCAATTATAAATAGTGCTACTAAGAACATAGGGGTATAGGTATTCTTTTAAATCAGTGTTTTTGTGTCCTTTGCACAGATCTCTAGGAGTGGGATTGCTGGGTCATATGGTAGCTCCATCTTTAGTAGACTGAGGAACCTCCACCCAGCTTTCCATATTGGTTGAACCAGTTTTCATTCCCACCAGCAGTATAGTAGTGTTCCTTTTTCTCTACATCCCTGCCAACATTTGTTCTTGCTAGTTTTTTTAATATGTACCATTCTTACTGGTGTAAGGTTGTATCTCATTATGGTTTTAATTTGCATTTCCCTGATTATAAGGGATGTTGAACATTTTTCATGTGCCTGTTGGCCATTTACATCTCCTCTTTGGAGAAGTGTCTTTTAAGTTCTGCCCATGTTTTGACTGTGTTGTTTACTTTGTTTTTCTTGAATCTTGTGAGTTCTTTGTAAATCTTTGTGATCAGTCCTTTATCAGTTGTGTGGGGTGCAAAAATTTGTTTATTACTATTTTTTGAGGTAACTAATGAGTCTCAGTGTGGTCTATTCAACTTCCATAGATTTTTCTAGTCTTTTGGTCTCATTTATTGAGTTCTTTACATCCAGAATCCATTACTTTCTTATTTAAAACTTCAATTTTTACTTCCTATTCATTAATATTATTTCTGAGCACATTTGTTTTTCTGAGTTTTGTTATGTCTCATATTAGCTTTTCTGAGTTTTCTTTTATCACTTTTGATTTGCCTTTCTGTGTTTCCTTCTCTTTGATTTTAATTATATAGTAATTTTTGACTGTGATAAGCAGATAAAATATTCTATGTCTTTGTGGTTTTATTCTGGAGAGTTATTCTCACCATGCAATACCATACTCCCTTGAGGTCTCATTTGTCACATATATACATACATATGTATTCCCTCAAGGGGATATTTCTCTATCACACACACACACACACAAACACACACACACGCCATGCAGAGCACCCCAGCTCCTCTCTATGTTTCCCTTCGTTCAAATGTGTATGCTCTTCCTTTCCTAGAACCTTTGGCCTAGCTAGCAACCCTGCTATCTATGTCTCCCACTCCAGACTGCAGCCTCTATGCATCTCTCTCCATTCACCTCCTCTACAACAAAATCTGACTTTTCTCCATGTCTCTTCTGTGCAGTCTGTGTCAGTCTCTGATGTCCAAGGTGTGACCCAGTTTCACTCTAAACTATAGGACTCTCGCAGTATATTGTGTCTCTGGTCTTCCTTTCACATTTTGGTGGCATCCTCTGTGTTCATACTATTTTTTATAATTTTATTTCCTAGCTTTTATTTTCATTTCTCATGTTGTTTATTGCTCTGCTTAAAACCTTGTATTTTATCTCACAGATGATGGTAAGATAAATCAGCTTGAACTGATGGATACAATGCAGACTCTTAAAGGTGAGTAATAATAATACTAAAAATCTTGAGCCTTCACAATAATATTTTAATAAATGCTGTTAAATTTGTGTCCATGATTACAAGAATGCATATTCATAATATGAAAAGCTTGAAGAATACAAGGAAACATAGAGGGAGAAAAAAATTCACCCTTAGTTTACAACAAAAGACAAAGATAACTAACATACATATTTTGGTGCATTTTCTTTTAGCTTCATTATTATATGCTATTTTGTATATTTGATTTAAGATTCTTGTAAATATTTTGCATTAGTTTTGATTTTTCATTTCAAATTATTTCATAAGTCATAAAATGTTAATCATATTTTATTGATTTACAGTTTGCATCCATTAATACCGAATTCTTTGATGGTCAGAGAATCTGTACTACTGTAACATTAAACAACTTCCACAATTTCTTTATATGTATTTTTTCTAAATATAATTTATTATCATTTTTTAAAGTGGTCATGTTCTAGGCCTGCACATAAACACAGACATTATAAACCTGCAATAATCAATTTACTTTAGCAAATAAATAATGAATTGGAAATCTAGAAGGATGTGATAGGGTATACAAGGAAAGAAATACTTATCCTGGTATAGGTGATGACAAATAGTCAAAATCTTTGCATTATTATCTATTAGGTGAAAATTAGTGAATAATTACAAACTTTAAATTTTTAAAATTTGGTTGAGTCTTGTCATCACAGGCATAATTCTGACCTTTGGATAAGAGTTAATGATATCAGGTTTTATTTCTGATTTTGTTATTTATTTTATATGACTTTTCATCTCTTTTCTTTTTGTCTCATCTTTCTTAAGGAGGGAAGATAAATACTCAGAAACTAAGTAATGTTCTGGAGAAGATGGGAGTGAAGATCACAAACAAGGAAATTCAGGATCTGCAAGACCATTTACCAGTTGATAGTAAGCACTTATGCCATTACTGATGTTTTCAGAGAAGTTAGATATGTGTATAGGGATTTATTAACTACATTTATTTTGCCACTTTGGACCCATGTGATGTAATTAGAAAGGTTTAATCTTAAATGTGCTAAATATCTTCTTTTGTGAGTCTTTGGTGTTAGCAGGCTTACTCAATACCTAAAAAGGGACTTTTCTCTCATTTACATGTCTGTGATTTAGCTTAGGAAAAGAAAATAAGGGGATTGATGAGTAGAGGTAGAAGGAAAAAGGAGACCTAAAGGTAAGATAGCAAAAAATGGAGAAAGCAGAGAAGAGGTTAAGCATTTAATAGTTTCAGCATTTCCTCTGTGGAAATGGGAGTAGACTGAAGGGTACACTAGGTGTGAGCTGATTCTTATTCCACCACTGCAGTTTTCTGATTCTGTGTCAAATCTTTATTTTACATTTTTGGAGAGTATAATATTAGAAATAAATATTATTAGAAAAATAACATTAGAAACAAAAATATTTTTTTATTACAGCAAATGGGAAGGTAGCACTAAATGCACTTCTAGATGAAATAAAGATTCAAAAAGGTGAGTGCAAAATTGTGAATACACTAAGAAATTTAAATTCATATTGATGAGATATTTTCCATTCCTTGGTTGTCTGAATTTTGAAAGATAGTAGCCATTGTGTTATTTAAACAGGATCTTTTATAGGTAATATGTGATGAAGTATCACTTTTGGGAAAGATATATCAGGTTGTCTTCAGTGAATTTAGTTAATAAAAACTAAACCCCAAATCCAGTGACTTAAGTACATATGCATTTATTAGTCAAAATCCATTATTTATATTTCTGGCCCTATGGGGAATGTCTTGCAGAAAATACAGATTTCTTAGACAGGTGAAAAAGTTGAATGAAATTAAAGAGTGAAATTTAAAAAATTATTAATTTGTTTCCATCAAAATTAGTCACTTCTATCATTTGATCAGCACAGTTAAGACAATGAAAAATTATGACACAGACTGGGGTACTATATTACAAAAAACAACACTACTGATAATGAGGAATATCAGAACTCTTAAAACTCAATAAGAAGACAAAAATATCTATAAAAATGGACAAAAGATTCTTATAGATATTTTGCAAAAGAAGATATATGTGACAAAAGACCATATGAAAGAATGGATGAACATCAGAGAAATGCACTTTAAATCATTATTAAATAATGATTTAAATAATCATTTAAAATATAATATAAAAATATTATAATATAAATCATTATTGCTACTAAGCAAAAGTAGAATAGCAAAAAAAAAAAAATCAGTAATACCAAGTATTGACAGCAGTGTAGAATAATCGAAACTCATATGTGCTAGAGTGTACTCAACTACAGTGGAGGTTAGTGTGACAGTTTCTAAAAAGCTGAACATAAATTTATCTTAAGACACAGCAATTCCACATTTCCCAAGAGAAATGGATACATTTTTATAAAAATATGTGTGCATGAATATTGAGAGTAGTTTTGTTATTTACAGGAGTTTAAAATTGGAAACAACCCTAATGGCTATCAGCCCATAAAGGGATTTACAAAGAGTGGCATACTCACAGGTGTGAGATGTTATCTTGTGGTTTTGATTTGTGATGAACTAGTAATAAGTGATAACATTTTTTTAATGTACCTGTTGGCTATACACATGTCTTCTATGGAGGTCTATTCAGATTCTCTCTCCATTTTTGATGGGGTGGTTTGTTTTTTGTTGTTGAGTATATGAGTTCTTTATATATTTTGGATATCAATTCCTCATCAGATTAGTGAGTTACAAATAAATTCTTGCATCCATAAAGTTGCCTTTCATTTATTTGCCTTTTATTATAGCTGAGGGAAAAATAAATAAGAGAAGGCGGAGAAATACAGGAGACACTCTTAAAGGTAAGATGAAAAGGCAGTAAATATGATACTTTTGTTTGATTCTTATACTGCTTTTTAGTCATTAGCTTATTAATCCTGTCACTTACTATAAATTGTTTTTATTGTTCCTCTAGATTTTTCAGTTACTATTCTATAATAACCTATTTTGATCTTGGAGAGAATTCCCAATCAGGATAAGTGAGGGGAAAAAAGTGAATCTTTGGGCTATGTGGTAAAAGTGAAGTAGAGAACTCAAGATTATCATCAGTTGAGACTATCTAAGTATCTTGACAACAACACTAAGGTTTTAGTACTGCAATTAATTCTGTTAATTGACATTTATTGCCATTTTGTAGTACTAGGTGCTCTTCTGGGTATAGGAAATACAATTGTGAATCAGACAATGTTCCCTAGTAGGTGGAGAGGAGTTAATAAAAAAAAAAAAAAAAGGTAATTTTGGGTAGCAATAAATGCTTGTGAAACAAAAAGAAGGTAATGGATCAAGAGTGGTGGTTTGCTATAAATAGGATGTTGGGGAATTCCTACTAGAGAAGGGCGGCTTTAAGCTAAGATTTGGACTCAGCATCCTTTTCGAACTTTGTGTTCTATAGGCTTTTCTTTGACACAAGCCTAAGGAATTCTACTTCTGGTTCTAATATTAAAGTTCATTGCCATTGGGTAGGTTTTGAGCATAGTAATGATAATACATAGATGTCGTTTTTTGTGTTGTAGAGTCTTTTACAATTTAGAATTTTATATTGTGTTTTTGAATAATGTGATCACTGGAATTTGTACCTTGTCTTTCAGCTGATGGGAAAGTCGAACTTAAACTAATGAATGGAGCTAAACCTGTCACAGGTATGAAGCTGATGTGAAATGAAAATACATTATTTTGACTTATGTAACGATTGTCTTGTGATTCCTACTGCATTAATTTATTAACTAATAAAAATGTTTTTCTATCTAATAAGCTACTTTGACTGAATTTCAGTGTTTTTGAAATTCAACTACACACCCTACATATTATTTGTACAAATATTTATATTAAAAACTTCAATTTTTTATTTTGTTACTAAAATTAACCTTAGTGTTTCCTCAACCTTTTCTAACATATTTTGTTATATAAGCTCATCTTCAGCAGTAGAGGTAGATCAATAGATAAATTTTAGTCCAGTAATGGGTGTCTTTAAGCACTTAAATGTGCTTGGTTTTTTTGTTTTAACTAGGAAATTCATGGCTGTGACACATAGGAATTAATATTTTTGCATTTTGATTTTTATTTTAATATCTTGTGTCTTTCACTTTCGTAGGGATGCAAGTTGATATTCATGACTTTGATACTATTCTTGAAAAGATGGCAATTAAAGTTCAGGCTGAGGAATTCGACCTAACCCCTGCTGAAGTTACCAACCCCCTAAAACAGGGAAATCAATTAGCTAGTGGTGAGTAACTTGGATATCATTGTATCTGTTGAATAATTTGAGGTTTTATGCTGTTTTTAGTAAGACTAAGTTGACTAAATAAGAGATGTTTTTCTCTAAATGTATTAATCTAAAGTTGATTTGTTTTTACTTTGGATTCATGCAGCAAATCTTTACTGAGCACTATATAACCGATATTATGTTAAGGGCTGGAAATTAAATAAATGGTGAGTAAAAATAGACAAAGGTCTTGACCTAAGAGGCTTAATGTGAGAGATGTGAGAGAAGTGGAACTCCTGCAGTGAACCCCACATTTGTCCTGGCTATCTGCCTGGGGATATTTCTCCCTTCATAGTTCAGGAAGCTCAGCACAGTGGATAGTGAAGGAAAGTTTTGTTAAAGTGAGAGGTAGTCTCAAATTAAATACCTGCGGTGAAAACTGTTTAGATCAGCAATCTATATCCTACATAATCCTACTTTACTACAAAGTTTATAAGCAGTTTCATGGTCTATTGCTTTGATCATCATTTATTCTGAGATTATACTAAAATTAATGAGAATGTCTTTATTTGAGGCCTAATGGCCTGTTCATTAGGTCAGTTTATCCGCAGCTAGATACACTGTCACAAAGACAATTTAAAAAATCTCATGGAATCATATCATTTACAATAATTCCAGAACTATCCATTTCTATTACTTTGAAGGAGGCGACTTTGATTTCAAAGATAAGAAGACTGTTCCAGAAAATCTGGGAACAGAACTCATAGACAAGAAACCCTGGGACTTGGTGAACAATCTGCCAATTGATGGTGCGTTTCTGTAACATTTCTGTTTCTTATGTAAGTGGGGGGAAAAAAAAGTCAAAAAAATTTAGAAGGCATTACAGTTTTCTTAAGAAATACTGTGTAATATCATTTTTAATTTGGGACTCAGCTAGCTCTAGTTTTAAATATCCTATGAGCATAGATGAGAAATTTTTGCAATTATTTTTGAATCTATTGTTTAAATCTTGACTCTTGAATTTTAAAATAAGAATTAAAAGAAAAAGGAGATCTTGAAAATCATTGGATTGGAAATAAATGAGAAATAACAAAAACAGTGGATTGGGGAGGAGGTCTTGGGCTTTTGTGATGAAAAGAATCACAAATATTGGACATTTATAGACAATTCAACAATATAAAACACTTTCAAAAGCTACTCTGTGTTAATGAACATCCTGAGGAGGTGTGAGGTTAAGAGGGAAGGGTTTTGGGAAGGGGGCAAGGGATACAGGATAGTGGGGGGCAAGGGGAAAAATTGAATTAGTTTTGATAATCTTATTAAAAATGTTACATAATTTTACAAAGATATAATTATACTTCTTTTTTTGTATTAGTAACACAGCCTAACTAAAACAAAAACACATGAGATGAATGTATTTGTAGAAATATTTTGCAAACATTCCATTTTTCTCATTTTTTTAAATCCCTATTGCTTTCATAAGTAGGGAAAATTAATGTGAATGATTTGGACAGTGTTCTGGGGGAAATGACAATTCAGCTCACAGAAAAGGAACAGGAAAAACTTACAGAAAACCTGCTACTTAATGGTGAGTATTTTAGAAATGATTGTGTCTTTGGAGTTTGTATTTGTGAACATAAATGTACAATTTTCAAAAACTAGTGACTTTTTATGTTTCATTTCTCTTTTTTCTTTATTTATATGTATTTGACATCAATTGTGGTCTCCATGGATTTCTCACCACCATTTCACTGGTGCACCATCACCTTAGTCCCTTGTGCTCTTTTTGCCCTTAACCCCCTCCCCACAAAGTGTCCCCTATTTGTCCTTGTCTTTTTGTTTTTGTTGTGTTTTTTATTATTATTATTGTTATTATTCTTTTTTTCAGTCACTTATTTGGTTCTCTTAGATTCCGCCTAGGGGTAAAACCATCTGGTATTTTTCTTTTGCCTTCTGACTTATTTTGCTGAGCATTTTCCTTCTAGTTCTATCCATGTTTCTATGAATGACTCTAGTTTATCCTTTTTGATTGCTGAATAGTATTCTATAATGTGTATGTACATCTTCTTGATCCAATCATCTGTTTTTGGGCACTTAGGTTGTTTCCAGGTCTTACCTATTATAAATAGTGTTTTAATAAACATAGAGGTGCAGGTATTCTTTTGTGTCTTTTGGGTATATTCCTAGGAGTGGGATTGCTGGATCATATGGGACTTCCATTTTTAGTAGTTTGAGGAACCACCACACTGCTTTTCATAATGGCTGAACCAGCTTGCATTCCCACCAGCAGTGTAAGAGAGTTCCTTTTTCTCCACATCCTTGCCAACATTTATTGTTGCTAATTTTCTTGATATTTGCCATTCTCACTGGTGTGAGGTAGTATCTCATAGTGGTTTTGATTTGCATTTCTCTGATGACAAGAGAAGTTGAGCATTTTTTCACATGCCTGTTGGCCATTTGCATGTCCTCTTTGGAGAATTGCCTTTTTAGCTCTTTTGCCCATTTTTTGACTGGATTGTTTACTTTGTTTTTGTTTAATCTGGTCAGCTCTTTGTGGATCTTTGTGATAAGTCCTTTGTCAGTAATGTCTGCCGAGATTTTCTCCCAGTTGGTGGGTTGTCGCTTTGTTTTGGTTAGCGTGTCCTTTGCTGTACAGAAGCTTTTAAGAAAACTAATGACTTTGATACCCAAAAGGTAATTTGTAGACTTTAAGGAAAATTAATTCCTAATGTGAAAGTGAGTCCTATTTCTTCATTTTTATAATTTTCAGGAAGCAAAATAAAATTTTGTCTTCAGTTCATTATTTCCTGTAACACTGTCTCTAGAAAAGTTTCTTTCCCCCATTCCCTATATTTTGAAAATGTTCATATGTGTGTGTATGTTTGTATGTATACATATACATATAGATGTATATTATACCAGTTTCTTCACCCAAGTACTTACTGGATTAATTTGAATTTCTACAAGACATTTCTATGACTATCCTATAGTTATCACAGATTTTGTCAAAGACTGAATTCATAAATATCAGTGTGGTACTTGAATCAAAGCATTCACATAGAACTTTTGGATGCGTGCAGGGTGGGAGGGTGGGAGTGTATTTGTCACAAGTGATTGTAAGAGGGAATGCTATTAACATTATATTGCCTGGGTATCAAGAATGCTAAGTACCCCACAATTCATGGGATTTTTCTACACAATGAAGAACTATTCCACAAGGTAATGCACTGTAGTTGAGCAACTCTAGACCTTAACCTGGCTCCTTTTTCCATATTCTTTCACAGTGTGGTAACATCATTATTATCCTGGTAATATGAGCCAGAATCCTAAGAGTCAACCCTTTACTCAATGCTCTCTGACATCTATGAATTGTCAGAGACCAGATCCAATTCCTCATTATGCATCTTTATCCCTTTTCCTGTGTGGTAACTCATGTATTTTAGGTAGATAATAAATATTTAATAAATGAGTAATTTCTGCCCCAAGTAGGAACAAATAAAAAGAAAGTCATTAGTAGGTAGTGATAGTACACTATATTGACAGATTTATCAAATATTTGCTGGCTTGTATACTTAAATCTTTTATAAATCTCATATCAACCATTAATACCAGAATATTTTTATAAGTCTCCCACACACAGTTGCAAGAAGTACTTTCGCTTTGTTTGCATTTAAGAACCTATGTTCTCAGGGAAGCTTGTCATCCACTGCAGTCTAATAAATTCTCAAAGATGTGATGATGATGTAGTTTTTGAGTGTGGGGTTCTGGGGTTTACTCTGGGAAAGGTTTCACCAGAGCACCCTGTTCAGCAGCACATGGCGAATTTCTGGGTGAGTTTCTCCCCAAGGCAGAGACATAGATATTTTAAAGAGCAGGTTTATTAGAAAAGGGACAGGAAAGTAAAAGACACTTGCATAGACACAAGTGGGCAGGAAGAGCTGCCCCAAAGGGACAGGTTTGCTGAGAGAGACCTGCATGGTTGCAGGCAGGCGTCCTTGAGGAGAGCTGCCTCCACTGAGGGAGGTCAGTGAAGTGAAGTGCAACATAGTACAGGTCATGGGCAGGCAGGAAGGCTGCTGCCCTGAAGAGAAGAGAGGTGGTGGAGAGAAGCACCTGATAGTCACAGGTGGGCAGAAAGAGGGCTGCCCTTTTGTGAGGGCAACATTAGGTTTTCATCATTCTGTGGGTGGATGGTTTATTCCTTCACCTTCATGTTTATACTCTTGACACTCCCTATAGCAGTCTGATCCCTTTCTGGGTGTTGTATTTCTTAACCTGGGTGTTGACCCCTAAGATTTTTGGTTAATGTTTTATGCTAATCCCTTATACTCCTGACCTGGTGGGGTCTCCTCCATTCTTTATCCTCCATCAATAGGAAGAGTTTCGTATGCAATCCAGTCTATAATTTCTTACTTTCTTCCAGTTTCCTTTTTTTTTTAAAAGATTTATTTATTTATGCATACAAGAACTGGGGTACAGGCCAGAGGTGTAGGGGGTAAAGAGATTCACCAGAGACAGAGCCAGGAACAGAACAGGCAGATCAACTGAAATACACTGCTGAGGGGAGCAGTGGGCGAGGCAGGAGAGGTCGGCTGCACCATGTAGATCACCCCCATGGCCAGCGGCAGGGATCAGACTCGTGCTGCAGTGGCTGTGGTTTACTTCATAGTGCATTGCTTAATCCACTGCGCCAACAGGGAGGGCCTTCTTCCAATTTCTTCTGTCATCTTCCCATTCTATCCCCATGTCTTTCTTGTCTGAGTCACTGAATGTCTCTTTTGGGATTATAATTTACTTTTTTGGTTTTGGTAAATCCTTTCTCTCATACCAGATTTTCAATGCTTTTTTAAAATTAGATTTATTTAATTGTATTTGACATCATTTGTAGTCCCCAGGGAGTTCCCACCGCCATTTCACCCATGCACCATCACCTCAATCCCTTGTGCTCTTTATGCCCTCATCCCCATCTTTGCCCTCCTCTCCCTCCACCCCCCTCCCATGATCCCTTTGGTTTATCTTTGACCTTTTGATCTTGTTGAGTTTTTTGTTTGTTTTTGGTTGTAATTGCCCATTTCCTTGAGTTTTCTCTTGTTTTTTTTTTTTTTTTTTGTGGTAGTTGTTTTCTTTTTTGTTGTGGTTGTTCTTTCACATTCCTCCTAAAAGCAAGGCCATCCGATATTTTTCTCTTGCCTTCTGACTTGTTTCACTGAGTATAATTCCTTCTAACTCCATCCATGTTTCTATAAATGTCCCTAGTTTCTCATTTTTGATTG
>JAGFMF010012271.1:2538885-2551672 GCA_019455555.1 Galemys pyrenaicus
TATCTTCTTCTATTTCTTTTAGCAATGTTTTGTAGTTTTCTTTGTAGAGGTCCTTCACCTCTTTTGTTAGATTTATTCCCAAGAATATTAATTTTTTAGTTTCAATTATAAAGGGGTGGTTTTCTTTATTTCCTCTTCTTCAGCTTGGTTGTGAAACAATATTTAAATACCCTAAGTATTAAAAAAACAATTTAAAAAATTTAAGCAAATATAAGATTCAACTCAAGTAATGCTGACTTGATTAGACTATTCTCAGTCCATCAAGCCTGAGGGTAAAAGAACACCATATCCTTAAACAGTTTACAATCTGTTATTAAAATCTTGACCACAGTTTAAGTCTGTTTTTGTTCCTTTAGCAAATGAGAACTTTTCCTAAGATTACTGTCTTATAAACCTTCTAACACTTTTTTATTTTCCATTTTCTTTTATCATCCTAATTCAAAATATGTAGTTTTATCTTAAGATTGAATTTCTTTTTTACCTCAATAAAAAATCTCTATTCCATATACCTTCCCTTTTTAATGAATATACGCATTCTACTTTCTTTACATACAGACTTGTTTCATTTGTTTTATTCACTAACGTTATTTTCATACCTTAATTAAAATTTAACACTTAAAATCTTAATTTCCTAATTGTAAGTAATTGTTAAAATTGTTACACCATTATCCTTTTAGATTGGGAGCTTTATAAATAAATTTTCATAATATCTAAAATATGTACTTCACTTTTGCCTAGGTAACCCAAGACATTTTATTCATAGACCCAAATTTCTTTAGTTTTCATGCAATAAATCTAAGTACAATAAATTTAGTAGAATGATAAAACCCTTAATTTTCCAAAAGATGTTTGGGAAGTGACTTAAGAAATGTTCAAAGACACTAATTAGAAAGGGAGTTACCTATGTTAAACTTCCATCAAGACAGAATATCCAAGAGATTGTACTTCCACTATCCCAGGGTAGAATCACTAATCCAATCAATCTGGAATTAAACTCTAAGGTCATTTTGCCTGCCATATCCTTTCTTTACTTTCCTTCAGATAAAAAACTATTCCTAAATTTGCATTTCAAAGAATGGCTCTTTGGTTCTAAAGAAAGTTGGAACAGGAAGCTTATCACAGAGATAGATTCTAGCTTCCTAAAGGCCAGGTTTTCATCTTTCTGTTTAAATCTGAGGTTTTGAACTGGTGTGTAATTATGTGGAAGCTCAAAAGTGTTCCCTAGTGAACACTATAAGATTAAAGACATCTTTGATATTAATGATCAACTTACTGATGAAAATTTAAGAAAGCAAGACCATAACCCTTGCTGAGACAATGGTTTTTAAGTCTGATTTTTATACTATTATCTTAAAAGAAAATTCCTCTCAGGCTAACCAAGATACTTCTTTACAGTACTTTTCCTTTTTCCCCCTTCCAATTATATTCAAATAAGAAACTTAGATTGTGGACTCTCCAGAGTTTTTTGGTTTTGTTTTTGTAAAATGTGGCATATGGACCATATTTGAAACAATGCCTTTCTTCAAAGAACCATCTTTAAAGGAAAATACCTGCACTCATCCAGTTACATATTTTCTATGACTTTTTTTCTATGATGGCAGAGTTGAATAGTTGTGAACAGTGATCATATTGACGGAGGATAAAGAACAGAGGAGATACCACAAGGTCTAGAGCTTGTACCACACAAGGAGGTAGGGGTAGAGGGATTAGCATAAGATATTAACCAAGAACCTCAGGGGTCAAGGCCCAGATTAAGAAATATAACACCCAGATAGGGGACAGACTGCTAAAGGAGTGTCAAGAGCACAGACCTGAAGGTGAAGATATGAAGGAATAAACCATCCACCGACAGAGATGAGCCCCTCTCTACCAAAAGATGATAAAAACCTAATGTTGCCCCCAAAATGGGGCAGCCATCTTTCTGCCCACCTGTGAGTGTGCAGGTGCTTCTGTCCACCAGCTCTCTTCTCTGCAGGACAGCAGCCTTCCTGCCTGCCTATGACCTATACCATGCTGGGGCTTCCCTTCACTCACCTCCCTCAGTGAAGGCAAGTTCTCCTCAAGGCCACCACCTGCAACCATGCAGGTCTCTCTCAGCAAACCTGTCCCCTTGGGCAGCTCTTCCTGCCCACTTGTGTCTATGCAAGTGTCCTTTACTTTTCAGTTCCTTTCCCTAATAAATCTGCTCTTCAAAATAACTAACGTCTGTGCCTCTTGGAGAAACTCGCCCTGTGTTGATGAACAGGGAGCTCTGGTGAAACCTTTCCCAGAGTGAACCCAAGAACCTCACTCTCCAAACCCACTGACTCCAAAAATAACGTCAAATATGGTAAGCAAAGCCTAAAATATCTAAGGCCCCATGAAAATAAAGAAACAAACAAGATAAAACTCAAACAATTTCATACTACAGCTGCAGGAACTAAAAAAGAAGCACAAACAAACCTGAAAACCAATAGATGGGAGGAAATAATAAAAATTAGAGTAGAAGTAAATTAAATAAAAACAAAAACAAAAAACAAATCAGTCCAAAAGATCAGTGAAATCAAGAGCTTATTCTTTGGAAAAATAAATAAGATAGATATAAAGAGATCACATATACCTGATATATATATAATAGAGGTATATATGTATATTTACACAGTAGACTACCATTCAACCTTAGAAAATAAAGGAAATCCTGTCATTTGCAACAATATGGAAATTTGAGGGCATTATGCTAGTGAAGTCACTCAAAGACAAATTTTGTAGAATATCATTTAATATGGAAAAAATTTAACATCTAGAATAAGTCAAACCTATAGAGTAAAGTGGTGATTACCAGGACTATTGGGTGGGGGAAGTGGGAGGATATTGGTCAAGTGTACAAACATCCAGTTGTTAGAAGAGTAAATTCTGGGGAGCTAATGAACATTGTGATTATTGTAATTAATAATACTATAAAGTACTATGAAATTTGCTGAATGAATAGATCTTAGCACCAAAAATATAGTAACTACATGACATAGAGAAACATAATGTTACTGTGGTAGTAGTCATTTTGTAATCTATGTGTTACAGAACAATGAATTTGCTACCCAAAGTATATAAAACAGATAATTACCACACCAGGGTTCTGGAGAACAGAAAGGTTTATTTTTAATTGTTTGGCAATGAGATAGGAGATAAACTCAAATCTGCCCCTATTCTCCACAACTGAATATACCTTATAAGATCTTATTCTTCAAGGTGAAACCAACATCTAAAACCCACAGTAATTCAAAACTTCTCTAATAATCTAAGGTAATTCGTTCTACTTATATTCCACTCTTTTTTCTAAGGAGGAACTATTGATGTCACAAAACTGGACACTGTTTTACAAAACATGGGAATGAAACTCACAGGAATGGAATGTAATGATTTGATAAAGAAACTTTCTATAGATGGTGAGCATTTGAAAACTGGTAAATTATTTTTCAACAATTTCATGGTTCTCTCAAGTGTCAGAATTTCTCAAAACAAAAAAAAAGCTTTTATTTAAATATTTGTCATCTGCAATTAGGCAACTGCAATCAGTTACTTTTTTTTTTTTTTTTCAAATGAAACACCTTAGATGTTTTTTGTCTAATAAAGGAAAATTAATCTGAGGTCACATAGTCCCAAATTTTGAGTTAATTATATCTTTATAATAGTCTTTTATGTTAATGTATTTTTAAAAAATTGGTTTAAAATATATACAGAATCTCTATTTTTTACAGCTAATCACTGTACTGATTGTTAATTTACTTATGTAGAACAAAGGAGTAAGAAACTGTATCAAGGAAAACCAGAACTACTAAATATCAGCCTGTTACTAAAAGAGGCCCATTCTAATATGAAAATACAAATTTAATGCATAGTACATACAAATTGTACATAATGTTCCTTGTATTTGATATAAACAGTAGAGTTTGCTAACACAGGCGTTGTAAAGCTGGCCTTATGGAAAATGGTAAAGCTGGCCTTATATCTTACTCTTAACTGTTAGTCTTTTAATTTCATATAGTACAATGAATTAAAGCTCTAGTTTGCATATTCTAGAACATTGGGCTCACAATGAGGATGAATAAGGATAAAATTGTAGAACAGATGTTTAATATATACTATTTTATTTTAAAATTCCATTTTATTATTGAATGTCAATATTATATTTAATTTACATATTTTTCTTAACAGATAATGGGAAGATTAAAATGCAAACATTAAAGGATGCAGTGAAAAATTTTACTGGTAAGAAGTTATGAAAATATATTATTTTAAAAATATTTTCTCAACTTATCCAAGATTATATCTTATCTCTGTATTACATTGTCATCAAATACTTTTTTTCAGAGTGCCTGGCTATATATTCATATGCATAATTTTAATTAAAAACCAACAATTTAAAATCTAATGAGGCAACAATGGAACTTACTTTACCAATATTCAAAAACCCCCCGTGTGAAGAGAAAAATTACAAAATGTCGAATCCCCCCACAATTCTAAGTTCTGCTACTAGAATTATAAAATTTCATTTTTTCCATTATTCTAATTTACTTTCTAGTCTTGAAGAAGCAAACCTGTTGCTGTACTGCATTGCCTACACAGATCCATCCTAAAGGAGTACTCCTTGTGTGGCATTAAGGGGCCATTAAGGGGCATTAAGGGGCTGTGTGGTATACTGTTTGTGATCCCCTGTACTTTTGCATAGTTGTATGTGTCCACTACTTCCAGTTGAAGATGATACAGCAGACTTATATCAAACAAAATCATTTGAGGGTTCCCCAAATTGTCGAGCACTGATGTCCTTCTCTTTTGAAAGGGAAAAAGATTGATGCCAGTGATCTGCAAAATGTCCTGGGAAACATGGGGATCAAGCTCACCAAGAGAGAACTTGAAGAACTGCTACAAGAAGTGCCTGTGGATGGTGAGTGTGTCAGTGGCAACATAACTTTCCTGGGGACCTAGGTAGTGAGGGTCATAGGAAGCAACTTGAGAATGTTGTCTATTTTTTTTTTAAATGCTGAGAATGATTAGGAAAAAGGAAATTCACTGGCATACAGCTATAATCAGGAAATTACCAAGTCCTTCAACCATAAATTTTGCCCCCAGAGTTGAGACAACTTGTAATGTTACACATTCAGGCTATTGAGAAACCTAAACAATAGGAAGGCTAAGGAGGGAAACAGGAGAGTGAGAGACCAGTGAAGGAGAGAAAGGGAAAATGAAGAAGACTCAAAGGAGCACTGATTTGTTTTGCATAGTCGAATCTCTCAGCAAGACACAGTATATACACTTTTGTCACCAGGACAACTTTCATTTTCCTAAAATAATTTTGTACTTTGGGTAGCTAGGGTATATTTCCTAGAGAAAGACTAAAATACTCCCTAGAATTGCCACTGTCCAATAACTGGTTGTCTACATCTTTTCTTTGTGATATAAATATTACCTTTTTTTTTAATAGCTGATGGAAGGGTGTATCAGAGGAAATTGCTGGATCATTTGAAGTCTATGAAAGGTAGTCAAGAAACATAATTAGCTAAATATGAATACATACACCCATACTCACTAAGTTTTCTACATTCCTTTATTTAGATTCTTCATCCATTGCTTCATTACACAGCACTTTGATATCATAGCCCAAACGATATTATTGTAATGGGGTCCATATCTCTTAAATATTTCTATATAACATCCCAAAGTATCATTTGAAATCTAATTATGTACATCAACTAATGGGGAAAATATCAGGCAGGTTTTCAGGAGTTTTCCCAACAATAAGCCACTAGAAAGGATTATGGTGTGACTTTTAATATATTTTTATTATATGAATGAGGTTATTTTTTATAACATATTCTATCCCAAAGGTCAGTTAACAACAACCAAAAAAAATGTAGAAAGAAATCGTGGGATTATGACTGAGACACTTTTTAACTTTTCACTTCTATCAGACTTTAGAACAAGAGACAAGGGGTAGGAAAGGACAGGAAAGGTTGCAGATTTGACTGTTTAATATTTTGAACAGTGGCAGGTGCCAGTCAACCTCCTGAAACTCCAGATCCTTGGAATAAAGACTGTCAGCACCAGTCTTTGCAAAATTTTATGGTGAATGTGCTGTCCATGATACTCTTCCCTCATAGAGCAACTCACTGTACTTTTAGTCTTTGTAGTGTTTAATACACTTTTTTATGCTGCAATAGCAAGGCACTGATTATCTGAAGCTTGAGATATAACTATTACTATAATAACTATGACTCTCAGCAGATGACATACACAGTATTATCCCCAGGCACAATCCTACCATTGGCATTCTTTTGGTCCCTCTATTAACAGGTGGTTATTGGATACTACAAATAATAATTTTAAACAACAACCACAATCACAGTTATTGTTTCTACCTCAGAACATTTTTATTTATGTTGTTCTTCATAACATTCTAGATGATTTGCTGAGCTAACCTCATGTGCCTGTTCTTAATAGAAATAAGTTGTACATTTATCTTTATTTTATCATTCTCCATAGCATATAAGATTTACACATACATATATGTATTTTTTGAAATCATTAATAATTTTCTTCATGATCCCTTCCTGCTTGTTTCCACAGCGGGAGTGGTTAAAGTCAATGACCTGGACAATGTCCTGGAGAACCTGGGGATTGAGCTCACAGAAAAGGAGCATGCAGGTCTGACAGAGAATCTGCCAGTTAGTGGTGAGCACTGTAGACAACGTTGCATCTTAGAAAGAAGCTTACAGTCAGGGCTTGTTTGGGAGAATATGTATTAGCTAGTGATATTTGATATTAAAAAATTACAAGATAGGGATTATGCCAATCATAACTTAAGAACAGAGCATATATTATTCTACTGGGTAAAGTAAATTTTACTTAAAAATAAATCTCAAAACATGTTATGTTTAAACATAATACTTTTTAAAAAATTTTAACTTCTTTATTTACATATACTTGACATCAGGTATGGTCCCTGGGAAATTCCACAGGGAATTTCCACCTGTGTACCATCACCTTCCCTCCCCCTTCCCTGTAAAATGTCTCTTATTTATCATTGTCTGTTTATTTTTGTTGTGTGATTTTTAAAACATAATAGACTTTAATCCTTTCTCCCATAATGTTCCAGGGTGAGAGTACATTTAGTTGGTTTGAAGTGGCTCTTCATTCAGTGACAATAGGGATCCCAGTTCCTTCTTGACTCTGAAGAATAAACATTGTAGAAATATGACACTGTTCCACTATCAGGAAAGACACTTGCTACAGTGAAATTTAGTTGGACACAGCCGCTTGTTTACAGTGAAAGTTAGTTGGACACAGCCCCAAGTTTAGAAGAGTGCCATGCCTGAAGTTTAATACTCTGCATTTGCCTCTTGAAATTCTTCACAATTTTTATGTTTGAATTTGTCTTTCTTACCTGATTAAAGCATGACTGGGGGTTGGAGCCTTAATTCAGCTATTATATTCCCAGGATAGACTCTGGATCAACCAGTCCATACACCCTGGGACCCCAGATCTCCCTTTTACTGCACCTGCCATACAACCATTGCTGTCTTCTGCTGCCAGTCCTGGGCACATGTGCAGGGATGGTTAGTTCTGGGCACCTGTCCCTGAAGCTATCTTGTGGTGGGACATAGCCTCTGCTTCCTGGCCTGGTAGGGTCAAGCCACTTGCCTATCACCTTCCAAGTTCATATAGATCCCTGCATCAAAGTTGCATTATTCTTTGGCATCACCAGTTAAAGTGTGCTGAGGTGACCAGCCCATGGTAGAGCTTCAGGTGGGTGGATCTGGCAGCAGGAGGAAGACAGAACAGGGCTGTTGCTGAAGCGCCCCCCACCCCCATCACCCTGTGCTCTGTCCTGACCCCAGCACAGGACACCCGTGAAGTTCTGCACATGCCTAGAGATTATTCCATGGGGGAGGGGGAGAAAGGACACTAAATAACAGATTAAAAAGATGGAGTAATCTGTGGTAAAGACTGTGGGTGCCTGGGGATGGTGTGGTGACATACGTCTGAGCAAGTATGAATCTATTCCCTGAATCTTATATAGTATTGTAAAACAATATTGCCTCAGTTAAAAACAAATTAAAATGAAATGAAATAAAAATTAAAAAATGGGAATTTTGCCAATTACCATGACAGCTGGTAGACTCAGACTGAGAAGAAATAAAAGGTTTTTTCCTGCTGTTTGAAGGTGGGGTCCCTCATTTTTGTTTTGCAATTAGCCAGTAAATTATGTCACTGGCCTAATGGGGCTGATCTCTCTTTCTGAAGATTGGGACAATACCAACTTTCAAAAGTTCCCTAGCTTTAACTCCTAATTCCCTCCCTCCAAAGAAAGAAAGGTAGAATTATTTATCTGAACTTTGTAGATATTTTGTTGGTAAAAAGACATTGAGAGCACATTTCACCAGGCATTCTAAGATAGTATTTGAAATAATAAAAGATAAAGGTGAAAAATGGAGTCTCTTTTTAAACCTCAGTCCTGAGATGAGCTTTGTCATCAGATGGAAGGGCGACGAGACCATTCTAACATTCCCCCAAGAGTAAGACATATAGAAAGTTTTCTCAGGGTCACCATTCTCTCTACTTAAGAAGGAAACCTTTGTATCCATCATATATAAATTTTTGGTTGGCTGAGATTAAATTGTAGTTGGAATCTATTTCTTAATTTACCTCTTTTATCTTTTTATAATAATGTATTATCCTGATTATGATTTTTACAGCTAATGGGAGAATTAGTCTCAAAAACTTGATGGAAGCCATGGAAACTGTTACAGGTAGTTAGGAGTTACTATGAATCTAAAATCTTAACTATACCAACTTTTTACAGTTTCATCATTCCTCCATTGCCTTTTTTATTCTCTCAGTTCTATATTGCTAAATATCTGCATGTAATTGCCTGGATTTGTACTTCAGGGTATTTGCATTTTTGCACTTACTTTTCAGTGCAAAGTTCTGGTAGTGATTCTTTGTTTCTGGGATATTTGCCGATAATAGTCATTATTCTTGATTTTGAAAAAGAATTTAAAATTAGCACAGCAAATGATATAGCAAACTTTCACAAAGATAAAAATTCTCTTATCATTAAGAGATCAGAAGAAAAATAGTGTCCTGACAAAATAAATGTATGCTATACCTACAATATCCTATCTTACATTATGTAAACTGTTTCAGAATGTCTATTGTTTTGCCAAGAGTAAAAAAGAAATTCTATTTCTACCATAGTTAATGACAGTGGTGAACAGTAGCATATTTGTGTATGTGCTTAGATAACTGTTGTAGCTGAAGCAGAATAGGCATCAACATGTTTTTTAAGGTATTAGATCTTTATACTAATCTGTGGCCATTTTGATTATGTTGAAGGAGGAGAAGTTGACGTCAATGATATGGGATATGTTCTGGAGGAAATGGGAGTAACTCTCACAGATAAGGAACATGCAAAGTTGGTAAAAAATCTGCCCTTTGATGGTAAGCATTTATTTTGTTTGTGAGAACTTATATAAACTTTATAAAATATTAGCAAAGAACACTACTCTCAAAAACTAATAATCTCTTGCAAATGTAGTTATATATACACATATAGAGTTATTTGTATGTAGATAGAGTTAGATGAACAGATAGGTGATAGGTAATATAGAAACAAATTCCAGTTTGTTAACATGAGTTACGTGAGGGTTTGGGGCTGCACCTGTAAACTGAGAAGCAAGGCAGGAAAGAAGAGTGAAAAAAAAAAGAAAAACCCAATGAGAATAAGATTGGGCTTATTATTGATGGTAAGCATTTAAAAAAGCAAAAATTACAGCTATCACTACTCGGCCTTTTGTCTAAGAGCAAGTGTAAAAAAGGACAGCCATTATAACATAGTACAATTTATACATCTGTGTAAACTTTTGTATCTAATATCATAAATATTTTTAAAGAAAATGAATGATTCAGTTTCACCTTTAAAAGAATTCAGTTTCTACTATCTAATTGTAGAACATTCTTAACTGTTTGAGTATATATGGGGCTTTCTTATTACTATTCTACTTTTGTATATGATTGAAATTTTTCATAATAAAGATATTTTAAGGAAAAAATTTCAAAGAGTAATCCTACCCAAGAATTAGTTTGGAAACCGACTACAGATTTGTTTACAATCTGTCATCAAAATTAATAAATACCTTTTGTAGTCATGATTCTATAGACAAGGAATTCCAAAAGTTTAAATAGGTGTCAAGTCAAAGAGCCCAAAAGGATATGAAAGAGCTGAAAAAGAATTTTTAAAAAATGAGTATGTGTAAATTGCTACTATAAATATCCTCACTAGACAACAGTTGAATAGAGTAGGTACATAAATGGACCTTTTTTTTTAAAATTTGGAAGTAAATTGGTAATTTTCTAGAGAAAATTGTAAATAATCTTTACCTTAAATTATGACCTCTGCTGCCTTCATGAATCTTTACTTTGCTCACTTGTGTATAACTGATTTATTTTTTCCTGTAGCTAATGGAAAAGTCTACAAGAATAGATTACTGGATGGTTTAAAGTCTCTTAATGGTAAGTAAGAAGAATAAAATAGAGAAATAAAGAAAAGCCAGATGAGTCAGATACAAATTGTGAATTTTGCTACTCTACTTAACTACTGATGTCATTCCTTGCTTCTAATCTAAACCTTATTGCGAACAACATTACTTCACACTGAATTTTTCATTATGTCCCCTATGTGAAGAAAAACTAGTAAAGTCTGTGTCAGAATAGGGAAGGTAAAGGGAAAATATTCAGGAGATTTAATTAGGAATTGAGACAACTAATTTAGTAAAGTAAATAAAAATTATCACAATTATGAATAAGAATATAGAATGTTTTTTTCATTGCTATGAACTGTTATATGATGACTTGGGCCCTTTTAATGTTTATGTTTGTAAATTATCACCTTGACCCCACTGGAAAGAGGTTCAGATTTTAACTCCATTATTGACCCTCTTTGAACTAGAGAGTCTTGCTATTTCTGATGCAAATAATTTTAATATACAAAGTTAAGAGCTTTGGATCTATCATATTTTACTCATATTCTTATTTTTCCAAGGAGGAGCTATTAAAGTCAATAGAGTTGATTCATTTTTGAAAGCCATGGGGTACAGCCTCTCAAAAGAAGAAATTAAGGATCTCAAAAGCAACTGTCCCACTGAACGTGAGCATTGAAGACATTTTTAAATTCCTGAGGATAAACTGGGAAATTCCACATCTATTAATTAGTCAATCCATAAATATTTACTTGGCATTGGGCATTAAGAAAAAAAAATCAGGAGGCAATTTAATGACTAATTTTGTCACTAACTTCATCTTTTATATTATTTTCATCAGTTCATGATTTGAATCCTAAGCAGGGATGAGAGTTTATTCAGACCTCTAGCAGGTTAGGGGAAAAGAAAACAAATTAGTGCACAGAGAAATGTGAAAATACAATAAAATGAAGTTAGAGAAAAAAAAAATCCTTGATGACAATGTTAAAAAAGGAATGACCAACCACTCCCAGTAACAAAGTCAATGCCACATATTTTAGGTGTTTTTATTGCTGCAAAATAGCAACATTTCTTGTGATTCCAATTTTTGTATCAGTTTTCCATGGTGCATAACATCCTCTGAGTTCAAGGGCTTATAACAGCAGGTTTGTTTTTTTTTTTTTTTGCTGGAGGGAAGGGGTTCTGTGTCATTCAAAGCTCACTAATGCCTACCAATTGGCTGTACGGCTTACCCTGTGTTCTCTCTGCTGTAGGACACAAACTAAGGAAGCAATCCCTGTCTGGTCCATGATGCTTGGGATAGGGAAAAAGAGATGGTAGAACTATGTGGCAGTTTTTAAGAATTCTGTTCAATAAAGATATTATTGGCTAATAAAATATTAATTATCAAAAGCAAATTACATGATACCACTGGAAGCAGAAGATCAATTCTCCCACAAGGATAGGCTTGACAGGGAGGGACAGAAAATGTTTGAGCAAATAATATACATTCTTCTTCAATAATATGACTGAAAATACAGGTAAAAGCAATTTATATTGATTTTAGTACATTTTAAAATTTATTTCATAATTTTATCATGAAATTATAGAGCTTTCAAAAAGAACTACTTAACTATATATATACAACTATATGCATAGACTATTTTTTAAAGTTTTTTAAATGGCAGTGTTTGTTCCTAGAGGATAAAGAACTCTGACTAGGCATATGCTCATAAAAGAGATATATTTTTCACCAAGTACCCATTAGTAGCTTTTGAATTATGTAACTTACACATCTATTGTCTAGTGGGAATTAATTTTAAGATGTAGTACATAAAAACCATGATGGATAAAAAAAAGCTGATAAATTGCTCCTCATCAAAATTAAAAACTTTTGCTCTGTGGAAGCCATTGTGCGAATGATGAAAGACAGTCCACCAGCCAGGAAAGATATTTGCAACCACATATCTGACAAAGGACTAGCATCATTTAAAGATCCAATCAGCAGCATAAAATACAGACAGTCCAATTAGAAAATGAAAAAAATAAGTATGAAGATACACTCACAAAAGAGGTTATTAAGTAAACACATGAAAAGATGTTTAATATCATTAGGCATCAAGAAAATGCAATTGGAAACCACAATGAGGTATCACTTATATAACTGTTGGAATGGCTAAAATAAAAAACAGTGATAGTCAGATCCACAAAGAACTAACCAGACTAAACAAAAACAAAGTGAACAATCCAGTCAAAAAATGGGCAAAAGAGCTAAAAAGGCAATTCTCCAAAGAGGA
>JAGFMF010012271.1:2564377-2579870 GCA_019455555.1 Galemys pyrenaicus
AAGAGTGCTGCTATAAACATAGGGGTGCAGGTATTCTTTTGAATCAGTGTATTTGTGTCTTTTGGGTATATTCCTAGGAGTGGGATTGCTGGATCATACGGAAGTTCCATTCTTAGTAGATTGAGGAACCTCCATACTGTGTAGCAGATGTTTATATAGAAATTTATATTAGTCTGATTTTATTTTCTAGGTCTAGAAGAAAGGAGATCAAAGATTCTATACTTAATAATAATTACTAGCATTAACATTTTAATTTTTTACCTGGTTATCTTTATGTTCATTGTAGACATTACCCACCATAACTGCAATAAAAATAAATAGAATAGAATATATGCTCTTAATATAGTTATAAAGCATGTCTTTCAAAAAAAATACAGTTGAGTAGATACACTTGAAATAAGTTTATTTAAAAATCAAGTCTAAAAGTAAAAAAAAATTATGAATAAATTATATGTAGATTTCACAGATAATTCCAAAATTCAAATGAAACATACGTATAGGAATATGAACCACTTTTAGGTCTTGTTCCAGCAGCATGTTAAATATAAGAGTGCATTCCAAAGTACCCAAGCAAGAAAAAAAATTCCATATAGAAAGAACAACTTGAAATGTATCAGATTTAATAGCTCAAACAATATAAAATCAAAGTCACATTGTTGTTATTGTCATTCTAACATTTAGAACTATCATTTTGTTTCCATCATCTTAAAAGTGAATCTTAAAAAATTCAAGTAAGATTATAAAGAAAACTTTAGAGCAAATCTTGGAAACAAATATGTTGTTTGGCATTTCATATTTTTAACATTTATTTATGCCTTCTCTTATAGCTGATGGGAAAGTCACTCTGAAAAATATGATGGATAGAGTAAAAAAATTCTCAGGTGAGTAAAAAGTTACTATAAAACTGATATCCTTATGTCTTAGTTTGTACTTTTTTAACTTAGGTTAAAAAAATCTTAGAAGTGTGTAATTTTTACTTACTACTGCTGAGAAAATTGTGTCTACTATAATTGAAAATTAGGTAATTTAGTTTCAATCACAGATCAGAGGGGTATGTCTGCTAGCATGTTGTTTTATTCTGTAATTTATTTCCCAAGAATACAATTTACTATAAAAAAAACCACATACCAAACATTCAGTAAGGCACAGTAAGTAGATATAATTACTGCCTGTGTCATTGTGAGCACCTCATCACATAATTTAGGTCATATGCTGGGGACACCTGGTGGGGAGGGGAGGGGGAGGGTTGAGGGAAGATGGGAGCACGAGGGACTGAGGTGATGGTGCACTGGTGAGATGGTGATGGGGAATACATGGGGATTACAATTAATGGCAAGTATACGTAAATTTTAAAATATTTTAATAAAAAAATAAATTAAAAAAAAGAAAAAATAATAATTTAGGTCATATGTACTTCTGTAGAATGTGAACATTTTATTAGCTACTGACGTTCTAATTATTGGGCATTTATGCAACCAAATTTTATCCTCTGTTGTCCTTAGAATTAGCTCTTCCTTTGCACTAAATGAGACAAATAGCTTGTTTTTGTGATTTCCCCGTTGACTCTATAGAAAATGGATGTGTTTCATGCTGCCCTTGCATGTTTTCTAAATGTAGATAACTCTGTGCAAGTGTGACTGTGTTGTTTGGTGGAATCATTAGGCAGAGCCTATCACTCTCGAATATCTATATTCTGATCTTTTCACAGGAAAGAAGATTGATGTCAGTGACCTTCAAAATCTCCTGAGGAACAAGGGGATTGAGCTGACAGAACTTGAATGCTCAGAACTAAAGAAAACCCTACCCATTGATGGTGAGCCACATGGTTATCACTCAGGTCTTCTGGGAGCTTAATTCTGTGGCTTTTTGGAGAAGTTAAAAACTTTCCTGTAAAATTTTCTCTGTAAATTTCTGGGCTTCACTAGAAAAAAAAGTTCTAGTTTTTTTAAAAATCATGCACTATTAAAAATTTTACTTTTTATATCATCAAAACCCTTAGATATGAATAAGTATTATTATTTCTTCCTAATTATAACTATAAGCAAGGATGAAGGGAAAATGAAGAAAGAGAAGGAAGGAAAAGTCATAGGAAAAAATGACAAATATGATATGGGGGAGTGTTAAGAAAAAAGTGTTCTTAATCTGAGCACATATATTCATATACTGGCTCCACGTGGTACTTATCAACTATGTTATCTGGAAAATGTTACTTTTCAACCTTTCGAGATCTAATTTTCTCATTTGTAAAAAGGAGATTCGGAAATTAAATGGGGTAAAACACTTTAAAAAGTAATTGGTATATGTAAAACCTAAATAAGGGTCAGCTCAATATGATATAGCCACACATACTACTGTTGTGAAGATGAGATAATGATGATGATGATATGATGGTGGTGATGGCCACTGGTGGTGGCAGTGGCCATTGTGGTGGTGATGGTGGCGCTGGTGGTGGTTGTGATGTGGTGGCAGTGATGGTGCTTTAACTTAGCCCATAGCAATTTTCGGTAACAAAGATCATAGAAATATGTCACTTTTTAAATAGTTGTCATTCCTACTTTAATTTTTTGTTACTGTATAAAATTGACATTTTAGGGGAAAATCAAGAGAAAACATGTTTCTAGAATTACAAAATATGTAATATTCTTATTACATGAGTGTTCATGTAATTTTTAATTCTACATAAATTTGCCTTTTCTTATAGATGCTGGCCAGGTGTTTCAGAATAGAGTGTTAGATGATATAAAATCTTTCAAAGGTAAAAATTGAAATGTCAAATTCTTTGTTTGTATATTTAACTTATATAATACATATTACAAATTGATGTATTAGTTATGTATTCAATATCTGTATTTTATCAGATAATGTCCTTAATTATGGTTTTGCATCTACCTGTTAGTTTCCCCAAACTTGAACAGGGAAAAATCATTGAAATTTATTTATATACAGCAAAAATAGTTATTTTAGGAATTTTGATAAATAGTCTGAGAATTTATGTGACAGAAGAGCCTCTTATTTCAGAAACCTATGCTATTTATTGCTTCATCTCCAGTTAAAAGTACTTAAAAACTTTTTTGCTATAGTCCCTTACCAAGTCAATGTTTTTTAAAAAAACAGGTTTTATTTATAACTCTGGTACTAATTTTTTCAATCATGAATATATCTTAATCATTGGTTTTCCACTACATTTCTGAGATAAGAATGACTTGTAAAGAAAATAATACATGGGTGTAATTGTATTTTCAATGTGTTGAAGTCTCAATTTGTCTCTTATTAACTGACTCTCTTTTTGTAAGGAGGCATGGTTAATGTCCATGATCTGAACAAAGTTCTTAGAAACTTGGGACTTAATCTCACAGGAAAAGAACTCGAAAGTCTGACAGAAAACCTTCCAGTTAATGGTAAGACATATACTGTATATGTATATGTATCCTAGCATTCTTGCACCCCAAGGGGGTTGCATCCAAATATCTGCTAGGTGGCTCTTACATGTCCTCAGACAATGAAGTTCAACATGGTCAAAAACGAATTCATTATATTTTAGTTGAATAGACTCCTACCATCTTTTTCCTCAATATGAGTTTCCTATAAAATTGGAATTGTTCTTCACTCTACCTAGCTCCTGTCCCAGGTAAACTTAATTTAGCATCCTAAAAATGTCTTGGCCCCATTCATGTCTATAATCACTGCTCCTCAGGTCCTTGATATCTGTGACTTTCTGTGACTTAACTATACTCACAGAGGCTGTCAAAGTAGTATTATAGCCCCAACTTTCTACCTCATTGACATTTGTTATGCTAAACAAATTTTAACATGTTTCATATGAACATATATCTCATTGTTATTTTAATTCTATTCCTGATTGCCAGTGAAGTTATCTTCTTAGACTTTTGCCATCATTCAGGTTTCCTTTTCTATAAATTGCCTTTTCATGTATTTTTCCTAACTCATTTATATTTTGCTAATTAACTTTTTTTTATAAAATCTATATGCTAATCACTTTTATGTTATATATACAAGAAATATACTTTTATGTTATATATACACTCTGGCTTAGCATTTTGCTTAGATTATCATCTTTCAATGAATATATTTTTAATCTTAGTAAAGTTGTCATTATTTCACTATTTTTGTCTTCTGCTCAGAAAATTGTTCATTATTGTCAGACCATAAATATTCTTTTCTGTGCTTTTAGCGTATTTCTTTTAATTGGTATGGAATTCACTTGGTTGTGCTGTTTAGAAATTCATTTTTTTCCCATATGAATAGCCAATTTTCTTGAGTTCTTTTTTCTATTGATTTGTAATATCAACTCTGTAATATACGCTAGAGTGTTTCTAAGTTTTCTATTATATTTCATTGGCCTGTTAATCTATCCCTCTACCAAGATATCACACTACCTTAATAAAGTGACTTTATAATAGTGAATTTTGAAATTCAAATTATTATACCTCTCCTGTTCTTAAAAATTATCTTGGTTATTTTGTAATCTTACTCTTCCATGAACTTTATAATAGTGTTTTCAAAATCTATGATTAATGCCATTGGGATTTTAATTACTGTTGATTTTCTTTTATTGATCTCATTCCCTACAACCTTACTGAAGTCTTTAATTGATTCCAGAAGTTTATCAATAATTAGAAATTTTATATATGTTCTATGATAATGAGTACATATCGCTTCTAATTTTCAAACAAACTATTTCTTATTATATTACCATGGCTAAGAACTGTAGGTCATGGTTGAACAGTAAGGTAATAACAGACATCCTTGTCTTTTTATGAATAATGAGAAGGCTTATAAGGTTTAACCATTGGATAAAGGTGTTTACTCCTAAATTTATTTGTTTGCTTTATTGAGGTGAAATTAGCATATACATATATCATAAAGTTAGCAATTATAAAGTGGGTAATTAAGTGATATATAGTTTATTCACAATATTGTACAATCACCATTTTGTTCCGATCATTTTCATCACTCTCTGAGGAATCTCCATTCTTTTAAGCACTTAGTTTACTTTAACCCCTTCTTTGGTAACAGGGTAATAATACTGGCTTCATAGAATAAATTAAGAATTAGTCTCCCGTTTCTATTTATACTAACATATTTATACTTTTTAAAGATATGTTTATACTTCCTATTTCTTCTTGAGTCAGTTTTAGTAATTTTTGTTTATAGAAATATATCCATTTCATCTGGCTTATCTAATTTGTTTCTATGCAGTTATCCATAGTATTCTTGTGTAATTCTCTATATTTATCTGAGTTCTGAAGTATGTCCACACTTTAATTTTTTGTTTCAGTATTTTGCATCTTCTCTCATTCAAGATGGAGATTTGTCAATTTTTTTAATCTTTTCAAAGAATCAACTTTTGGTTTTCTTGATTCTTTCCATTTTGATGTTCTCTGTTTCACTTATCTTCACACTGGATTTTATTATTCCCTTCTTTCTTATAGCTTTGAGTTTAGTTTGGCATAATTCACTTCCTGGTACTTATCAGGAGATCAGTCTATCCTGAGGTATGTGGTCATGTCGAGGACAGTTACCAAATTATAGTACAGAAAGAACAGAAGGTAGTTCTGACTAATTGTTAGATAGCCAGTAATGTCTGCCACATTATTCCAAAAGCCTACTGTACAAACTGATTCATATTAACAATCCTTTACATATTTTATAAATGAATCAATTACTAGATAAATATTTTAATGAAGAAGACAATTCCCCTGGTAGGGAATGGTAGTAATCTTTAATATTGCCTCAACCATAGAGAAGTCAAATGTTTACGATAAGTTATGATAATTGGAAATATTTAAGACAAGTATTTCAGAAAAAGTTGGAAGATGAAAAATGTGAGCTCTTTTCCATTTGTGGTGTCCACTGATAAAGCTTTGCAACTGACATAAATCTTGTACTCATTACAAAACAATATAGCATCTTATAAACTTGAGCGACAGACTCTATGACCCAAGAAACAGATGGTTCTTAATTTCATTAAATAACTGAGATTTATCATATAAATTAAAGTTAATTTAATTCTATACATTTTAATAATTTTATAAATTTTTATTAATTAAATTTTATGAATTAAATTTTTATAATTTATTATTAAATATAGCTTTAGAAAATGCCATAAAAGAATAGATTTTGACTGGGAGCTATAGATTTTAACTGGATTTTGCTTTATATCTTTTTTTTTTTTCTGAATCTGTCATCCATGTTTCTTGCCCTTTTCTAATAGCTGATGGGAAGATCTATCTCAATAAATTAATGGATGAAGTTAACTCTGTTATAGGTAAGTAATGAATACTCTGAAAAGAAAAATGATATTTAATGATATTTTTCATCATAACTGTTGTCTTATTTATTGAGGTGTTTTCCTTAATAAGATCTAATTTCCCATAGTTGAACTGTGGATTATTTATATTTTAGTAACAATGTCTCTGTATAATATCTTCATATCTTATTCTACAAAGCATGTGTCAATAACATATTTTAAAACCTCTGAGTTTAAATCACCAAAGTATAGATTGACGCTGATGATGATACAATGTTTCAATAGATATAGGTATTTGCATAAAGATAAACATGAATTCCATTCAATGACTAAATTATAAAGAGCAGCCACCTAATAAAATCTTGACATTTGCGACAGCATGGATAAACCTTGAGGAATTATGCTAAATAAAACAAGTCAGAAGGAGAAAGACAATATGATTTCACTCATTTGTAGAATATAAAGCAAGCAAGCAAACTAACCAACCAAACAAACCTTTAGACTCTGACACCAGTATGGTGGTTATCAGAAAAGGGACTGAAAACCATAGGGGTTGCTAACTGGTTTGCAGTGGATGGTGATTGGACGTTTGGTGGTGGGCGTGGTATGATACATACAGTTGCTGAGGTGAGGACCTTTTTACATGGAACCTACATAGTGTTGTAAAAACTAATGTTACCTCAATGGAAATAAAAAATGCACAAAGGCTTTCAGACCCTGGGGTTTGGACATCATGCCTGAAGGGAGTAGTAGAGCCAAATCCCAGGGCAATTTCAGAGCTAAGATGAGAGACTGTGGTACCTCAACACTCCCAGGAACTAAAAAGGCAACAAGGGCGAGCAACCAAATAAACTTGAGGGGTTAGAACCTTAGTGGAGTGTCTCAGTGTGTTTGTAGAATAAATGTGAATATCTCTGAGAAAGCTAATCAGAATCTTTCATTAGGTGCTACTGATGGATGGTAAGACCATCCAACCAGGATTTGACCAAGCTGATCTATCAAACAATAAGCCTTAGCGTCTTACAGATGACCTCCACCTACTGCCTGTACTTACTTCCTGATATATATATGGATATATAGATATAGATAACAATCAGCCAACATCCTTTCCTTCTGCTTTAGACTTAGAAAATCTTCAGAAACTTAATGTCAGCATAACTAATTGAAAATACCCCCTGAAGAAATTGCAAATCTGAGAAATCTGAAGGGTCTGTATCTTCAGTATAATGAACTAGCATGTCAGAGGGATTTGCCCTACTTTCAATTTAGAAGATTCCAGTCTTTGAAATAATTAGCTCACAACTGTTGCTATCAGTTTTTCTTTTCTCTATAGTCTGGTGTGACTCAGTCTTTCCAGTAATTAAATGAAAAGTTTGCTAGCAAAAATAAGTAGAAGGAAAAAATTAAAACATTATTTTTTTCTTGTAAGCTCTTAAAGGAATTACATGTAGGTGAAAACCATACTGAAATATTAGGATACACCTAAGGTGTGGTGTACATTTGTAATGATGGAAACCACATATCATGTTCATACATTTGTTCTGAGTGTTTAAAACAAGATTTATTCTATCCGTGTTATTCTCTTATAACATGGCAATTTCCTCAAAGTGAATTTTCACTTTCCAGTTTAATATTTTTGTAATGACAGAGCCATTTTTGTGGAAGTGGACTTTTTCCTCATTTCTGTTTGTGTTAAATATAGCGGTACCAATCGACTTAAATATGACCATCCATTTCTACTGTCTTATTAACTATAAAATTTAATTGTATTTTATTTATTCAGTGTCATTCTTTGATAGGACTTTTGTGGTATAGTTAGTTTCAGTATAAGTTTTAAATTAACATTCATTGTCTTGTTTTTATTTTAATTTAATTGAACTGTTTCTCAAGTCCCCCACATTTTATGAAAAAATCTGTCAGTTTCTAACATTACAGAAACACTACATGAGATACAGTTATTGGTCTGGAAAGTAATAAAGTGTTTAATTAATTAACCATCTAAGATACTCTAATTTAAAGTGACACTTTATATACCTACAGTTTATTTTATACTACATTATCCTGTCTTCATGAGTAGGAGATAATACATGTCACATGTATTTGTCCTGAAACTTTGTTCCTGATCCAGTAATTAAAATAGAAAAAGTTTTCTTTTATACTTTAATTTTTTAAATAATTTAAAATTCTTACATTTTTAATTCCTATTACTTGGATGAGAGGACATGAGTGTATGTGACATAGAAGATGTTCTCAAAAACATGGGAATAAATCTTACAGAAAAGGAATACTTATAGCTGTTCGAAAGTTACCAGTTGATGATAAGCATTTCAAATACCAGTCTAACAGGGGTTCTCATTGGGGACAGTTTTTCTTCTGGGCAGACTTTTAGCAATGTGTGGAGATATTTTTGGTTGCTACAATGGCAGAAGTAGGCGGGGAGTGGTAGGGTTCATTGTCATCTAGTATAGAAAATATGGATTAGTAAAATACTAGAATGCATTCAACAACCCCTACAACAAAGAATTATCCAGTCTTATGTGCCAGTAGTGCTGCTGTTAAGAAATCCTGTAATATAACCTAAAGTAAACTTAGGTTTCTGTCTTTATATGTAAGCATATGTATTGCATTGGTAATCAAGGAAAAAGCTTTCCAGAAAAAGTTATAGCAGCTTAGTGCTACCTGAAGAAAAAAATCTTAATTGTATAATTTAGTTTCTCACTTGGAAATCAAGTAACACACCATAATTATGAGAAAAGCCTCCATTACTCTTGATTCTACAGGACTACTTAGGAAATTTTAGAAAAATTTAAGAATATTAAAGATAAGGGAAATTAAAAACTAGGTATATTTCCACACAATAGAATAATAGGGACTTCACATACCAAAAAGAAAGTAAAGTGATCATGTTTTTCAATTTTTTTATTTTATAGATAAAATTTCTAGAGCCTTATTTCTGAAATGATTTTTAGAATATTTTAGTGACTCCGATGTCTCTTTGGCCTATGTGTTTTCATATAAATAATGGAAAAATCTATCATAATAGATTGCTGGAATGTATAAGGACTCTTAGATGTAAGAGACAGTCATAATGAAAAAACAAATGATTTTTAAGTTCTTGTAATTTACTTTTACATCCTACATATTTAATATGACTTTTCCTTCTTGTCATATATAGTGTTCTGTCCTTAAGATTCTTTTATAGAATGTCCTATAATTTACCATTTTTAATTGTGGTCAAAGCTATATAACAAAATTTATAATTTTAGCCATTTTTAAGTGTCCAGTTTGGTCACAGTGAGTAAACAATGTTATATAGTCATTACTCCTATTCATTTCCAAAATCTTTCATCAACCCCTCCCATCCTATGTACATCTCAAATTATTGCCAAAAGAACTGAATTTCTATCTTTGTCATATTTTAAACTTACTTTATTTTATGTTTATCCCTATTTTTTTTCCAAGAAGGGAAAATTGATGTCAATAAACTGGATAAAGTTCTAGGAAACATGGGGGTTAACATCACAGAAAATGAACTTAAAAATCTAACTCAGCATCTACCAGTTAATGGTGAGCATCAGATGAGTAAATTCAAATGTTTTTCTTAAACTAGCACCCTAACCCATTCCCTGTGATAAAAAGGCTTCCAAAGCCAGTCTGCCTTTAGAATTTACCTGCCTTACTGGTCATCATCTTTCATCTCTTTCAAAAATATTGTTGTTAAGTCTGGGAAATATTGATGTTTGAAAATCTGTAACATACAAGTCCAATATTTAAATACTTATTTAAGTTAAATACAATATTTAAATACTTCAGGCAGAGAGGAAAAGTTTAAACCTTTGAAATACAAAGATTTAATGATTTAACATTAGTTTGGGTAAAGTTATGATATCTATGGAATATATCTGGATTTTAAATCAATATACAGCCTTAATATGTGTTTTTCCAAGATCATGACATTGATAATATGTCTCAATTGGCCCTTTTCTTCATAGTTAATGGAAAAGTTCATCTGAATGAGGTGATATATAGAGTGAAAGCTCTTACAGATGAGGGAGAAGTTAATGTAAACATAGGTTTTTAATAATTTATAATAACTATTTTTCTTCATGCCTTTATTGCTTTGCTATCATTTTGCCTCCTATTTGTTTAATGTTTTTATAGCCAATAGCCCAGAATTTGAAGTAATTTTTGATGTGTTTTTCATTAAAACACTTAATTTGTCTTCCGTTAAGACTGTCAAAATCTATCATAAAAGACAAAATTAAGCTTCAGGAAAGACCTTGACAATCACTTAAAGGAGAAATGATAGGTTCTACATGTTAATAAAATTATTAAGATACACTATTTGCAGTTTCCTAGTTGACAGGAAGGTCAAGAAGAGCCTTCAAGGAATCCTCTAGCCAAAGACATCTATCCAGCATCTCCCAGAAACAAGTGTCCTGTAGTATCCTACCATATATATATATATATATATATATATATATGAGGATATATATATACACTCTGTCATTGGTCAGGAGAAGCCTGTGAGAGGTATGGCAGAAACAGGGATGAATTTCAAAGCAGCAACTGGGACCCTTGGTCAATTATGTTCTTTAGTTGGAATTCCTAGAGGGATATTTTGTAAGAGAGTACTCTCTTGACCAGTCTTTAGAAAATTATGTTTCTGTGAATGACATTATCTCTGTGTACTTGGTGAAAGCTAAGCAACCATTCCTTTCCCCAGCCTGTACTCACATTGTATATTCATCATAACTCAGCTTGACTTTGTAAAAATATTCACATATGCATACATTCCATAGATGTCATCATTTTAATTTTTTATTAAGGAAGAACAGGTGACATTAATGATATGAAAGCTCTTTTGAAAAACATAGGAATAGAGTTCAAAGATGAAGAATCCTTGGAAGTCATGAAAAATATGCCTTTTGATGATAAACATTAAAATATCAAGATAACCAGAAAGAACTTTTAGACATCTCTGTCAGTTAGAACCTCTAAAATTTTCTTCAATTTCCTAGATTTACAAAAAAAGAAAGTCCTTCATTTTACCTGAAGTGAATTCCTATCTGTGTAGTTTTATTTTTAGATTAAGAAACAGCATTTCCACTATGGTGATGATCACATTACCAAGAATGGGTAAAAAAATAAAAGGTTAAACCAGGAATATATGAAAAGAGTAAAATGCAGTAGTTTAAACATCAAAAAGGTAGAATTAGGGAAAAGGTATGCATGTTGTAGAATGTCTGACTTGCTAAATTTCCTGTTTTTCTCAAATTTTATTATAAGAAATTACCAGTGAAAATCCTGAAAAGACCATTTTCCTGAATGTATTCTAAGAGATCATCCACATTCCTTGCAACATAAGTTCTGTGTTCTCTTACAGATGATAAGATCTTTTAAAACAGGTTGTTAGAGGTGGTGAGGCCTCTTAAATTTAAAATAATAATAATGAAAATGCAAATGAATATAGAATTCTCATATTTTACTTGTTTCTAAAATCATAAAAAAGTGAATGTTGTCATTTCATAAGTTCAGATTGCAAACTTATGTTCCCCTTTGAAGTTCAATCTTCACTTCTGTAGCTGATCCTCTACCTTAGATGAAAGAAGAGAATTTTCCACTTTCTCAAGATTTTTCCAAACATTACAAATAAAGAAACATCAAATTTCCAAATTTCAAATTTGTATAACAAAAAGGAGAAAATATTGTAGTGATTCAGGAAATTTAGTCAAACACAGATTAAAAACTAAACTGGGAGTTCATTCATCAAAGTATTTATTCAGAAGGAAGGAATATATACCCCAATCAAAATGGCAAAGACAGATATTGGATGTTTGCATAATAGACGATTTGACAAAGCAAAATACTTTCAAAACATAGCAGACACTAATAAATGAAGTTTCTGAGGGTAAGAGGGAGGAGGGACAGAAAAGGGTGAAAGGGCTAAAGGGAAGGTAGTGAAGGAAAACACATGAGTGGAAGCCATCGATGGCTCTCCCTTCCAATATAAGGACCTGTGAAAAAGTATTGTAGTGTGTATCACAACATGGACAACAAGAAAAAAATGTATGCCTGCATAACTAGAATGTTCTTAGCATTATTTCAAAGATATTGAAAATCATGTGCCATAGAAGTTATCCCCAAAACAGGAGATAGTTTTGGGGACCTTCATTCCAGGTTGATTTAAAGTTAAATGAGTTAACTCATTTCAACACATAAATTCTTTCTCTTAACTGATGAGTTTCTTTTCACATTTTAGAACAAGCAATCCAATTCCTAGTAGAGAGGAAAGGATATCTGTAAGATTTAGAGAATTTCTGGTTCCCATGAGGTTATATGTAGTCCCAAACATGGGCTGACAGTGCATAAAATTCACAATAACTTATATAAGATTCTATATGGGACCCAAAATGAATAAGAACTTCTTGTGAGGTTATGTAAGTTTTCTCATGTTCTATGTTTCTCCTCAGGTTGGAAGGTCAGTGTCGACAATTTGAAGACTATAATGGATAAGACTGGAATCAAGCTCATGGATAAGGAGGTTGAAGATCTGACTAAAAATCTCCTTATGGATGGTAAGCAAGTTATGAGATACCATCATTAGATTCTGGGAGCATTTAATGCAAAAACAAAGGGCAAGACAAGGTCCTCAGAAAAGGGCCCTTAGGAATTATAATCTATCCTAACAGTCATCAAGAGCTGCAAATATGGCCCATCATGAAACCAAATGAAAACAAACCTAGATAGTCACAGCATAAATAAAGTGAATGATTATCTTTATTCCAGGAATTTGGTATAGGTAGTTAATATATAACCTCAGACAAAGACACATATGTCGGGCCTCACTGGTGGCACAGTGGATTTAGCAACACACTATGAAGAAAACCGCAGCCACTGCAGCACAAGTTCGACCCCTGCTGCTGGCCAGGGAGGGGACCCACATGGCACAGTGGACCTCTCATGCCTCACCCACTGCTCCCCTCAGCAGTGTGTTTCAGTCCATCTGCCTGTTCTGCTCCTCACTCGGTCTGTGGTGAATCCTCTCAACGCCCTGGACTCTGGCCTGTATCCCAGCTCTTGTATGTATAAATAAATAAATCTTTAAAAAAAAAGACACAAATGTCCATATCCACTCTTATTCTGTAAGATTGTTTCGGTGTAGTAGTTTACACTTCCTTAAGCTCTTAAAAATTGGTTTGCTATATACACGTGGCACTTATACATGATTTGATTAAACAGCTTTATTGATATTTTTGTATAGTTGAAAGGTCTACTGAGAGTTAAAGGGTAATTAATCAATTATAAATCACATACCTAACTCCAATATCATTGGAAATTTCCTCAAAATTAATGTACTTTAACTTTCTCCAAAAGGCATGAAGTCATTCTCTTTTCTAAACCCAATGAATACTTTTCACTTTTAGAATAAGCACTCTAAACCCTAGTAGATACAGAGAAGACTGTGTGTCCCTGATTAGGAAAATCCCTGACCTCCCTGGTACTATCTGCAGTCCTGTGCGCATAGACTATGGCTCGTGAGATTCACACAATAAATCATTTAGGAATATGTATGGTTCACCAGAACGTTCAGAAACATCCCTCTTAAGGTATATCAATGCCGTGTGGTCTGTCTCCTTCCTCAGGTGGGAAAGTCGATGTCGACAACTTGAAGACTGCATTGGGTGGCATGGGAATCAAGCTCTCAGATGAGGAATTTAGGGACCTGACTGATAATCTCCCTGTGGGCGGTAAGCAAGTGCTCAGATACTGTGGTTAGATGCTGGCAGCGTTTAGGTGTAAGAACAACTGGCCGNGCAAGGGTAGGGCCCTTAGGTTGGTCATCTACCCCTACAGTCGTCAGAGCTGTCCGTATGAGCATGTACACGGCATGTAAGGTGCCAATTACCAAGCCACAGTGAAAACATTGAACTTGCTGTGTTTTTTGTATTTTCTGTCATCTTATTGTCAGTATTATACAGTCCCCCACATTGACACAGTACGTTCTTAAATGCTGTACTTTTGAATTCCATCCTGTTAATACAAAAATTATTTTGATAACTACAAATAAAATGTTATTGTCATACTGACACTTTTTGTATTATGAGGCTCCCTTCTAGTGCATATTGTAGCAATACAATGGGTAAAGTATAACAGCATAGAAAATAGTCATTAATGCTTTGTAAAGTATGCAAAAGGCACTTAGGGTACTGTTGGCACATTTGAAATGAGGGCTTATCTACTATCTTTAGTACTGTGCTGGCTCTCCCAGTGTATTTTCTCTTTTTTAATTATGTTTGCGTAGAACAACGGGGTGTAGGTCAGAGTGCCGGGGGTTAAGGATTCGCCAGAGACAGAGAGGGGCGCATAATAGGCAGATTTACTGAAATACGCTGCTGAGGGGATCAGCGGGCGAGACAGGAGAGGCCTGCTGCATCATACCAGGTTAGCTCCCTGGCCGGGTATCAAATTCGGGTCATAGAGTGACAGCACTGAGACTTACACACTAGGCCACCCTGCAGGCCCTATTCCCAATAAGTTGAGGTTTTCATTTTTTTTATTTTTCTCTTACTGTTATTTTTATTTTCCCCTGCAGTTGATGGGAAGATTTCTCTACAAAAGTTAATGAACAAAGCAAAAACTTTTACAGGTAGAGTTATACTACTTTATACTTTAAAGTTTTCGGTGGTTTCTCTGGTATCTCATCTACAAATTTTCATTACATACGTACATGCACGGTCTTCATATTGACGTTATGAAAACTTCTGCAATCAGATATAGAACTATAAGTTATGTTGATGTTTACGTCCTCTGTTATTTATGCCAATCTTATTCTACATTGCACAAGAGTTAATAATCATCATCTAGAAATATAGAAAATCATATTGTGATGGTTAAAAACGATCAAGATGGTCCAGTTGCAAAATATTCAAATATATTCATGAAAAATATCAGCCTTGAAGAAATATTTATATAAGAATATTTGCTATTTTATTCATTAATCAGATTTTACTCTTGAGTTGTCTCTTCTACCTTGGAGTAGAAACTCTTTCTAAATTTGTATCAACTTTGCTATATCTTATCATACCACAAGACATACCACAAACAATTCACAATAATGAACTCTTCATCTTGGGAGTGGGATATCGTTAATTTAATATATTGTATTTTAATTTGAAATAATGGCATACTAACTTAGGCTCGTGTTTGTAACACCCTGCC
>JAGFMF010012271.1:2586253-2606332 GCA_019455555.1 Galemys pyrenaicus
GGTATTCTTTTGAATCAGAGTTTTTGTGTCTTTTGGGTATATTCCTAGGAGTGGGATTGCTGGATCCTATGGAAGTTCCATTCTTAGTAGATTGATGAATCACCATACTGCTTTCCATAATGGCTGAACCAGCTTGCATTCCCACCAGCAGTGTAAGAGAGTTCCTTTTTCTCCACATCCTTGCCAACATTTGTTGTTGTTACTTTTTTGTTATGTGCCATTCTCACTGGTGTGAGGTGGTATCTCATAGTGGCTTTGGTTTGCATTTCTCTGATGACAAGAGAAGTTGAGCATTTTTTCATACCTGCATGTCTTCTATCTTTTTCTTTAATATCTCATTCTCCTTCTTCAGATCTATAATGTTTTTAAGCAAATCATTTATTTTTTCCGTCATGATGTTTCTACTCTCTCTTTCAGATAGGCTGAGGAAATTTTCCAAGTCGTTGTTGTTGGATTCTTTTGTTTGGTTTTCCTTTTGTGGTGTGGTTCTCCACAGTGGGCTTGCTTAGTTAATTATTATTTTTCTTCTCTCTGATGTCTGTTTTCTGATTTGTTGTGTTTGTTGAGACACTGTGTTGCTTGTATTAGCAGGCATCTTTATTTTTTTTCCTTTTGGGGTATCAGGAACACACCTGGAGCACTTCCTGAGATGTCTGCATCTGCGATTTTCCTTACATCTAGGCTTTTTATAATTGTTTTGATTTCTCTTCAGTGTAGGGCCTCTGGGTTCATCTTGTAGTTCCTGGTTCGCCAAGTTAGTAGGTAGAGGGAGGGAAAAGGAGTAAGGGGATGGGGCAGGGTGGTTATATGTATGGATTTTCTCTTTTTTTTTAGCCTCTTCTATGTGTCCTTTTTCTCTGGGTAGGTTGCCAATATAGTTCAATGTATCCTCGGTGTTACAGTTCCTGCAGGGACCCACTTTATTTTCTGCCTTTTTCCTGTATATTTCAGGAACTTTCTAGTCTATTGTCTCTTTGCCACCATCTTCCCTCTCTCCAGTTTATTTTTTTTTATTGCTGAATAGTATTCTATTGTGTATATATGCCATATCTTCTTGATATAGTCATCTATTTTGGGGTATTTGAGTTGTTTCCAAGTTTTACACTATTATAAATAGTGCTGCAATATAAACATGGGGGTACAGGTTTTCTTTTGAATCAGTGTTTTTGTTTGCTTTGGGTAGATCCCTAGGAGTGGAATTGCTGGGTCATATGGTCACTCCGTTTTTAGTAATCTGAGGAACCTCCATATAGCTTTCCATAGTGGTTGGACCAGTTTGCACTCCACCAGCAGTGTGGGAGAGTTCCTTTTTCAACCACATCCTAGTCAACATTTGTTGTTACTAGTTTTTTTAAATTTTTTTTATGTGCCATTTTTACTGGTTTAAGGTGGTATCTCATTTTGGTTTTGATTTTCATTTCCCTGATTATGAGGGATATGGAACATTTTTCATATGCTTGTTGGTCCTTTGTATTTCCTCTTTGGAAAAGTGTCTTTTAAGTTCTTTTGCCCATTTCTTGATTGAATTGTTTACTTTGCTTTTTTTGAGTCATGCGAGCTCTTTGTATATCTCAGTGATCAGTCCCTTTATCAGTTGTATGGAGTGCAAAAATTTTTTCCCAGTCAGTAGCATGTCCCTTTGTTTTGGTTAATGCTTCTTTTTCTGTACAGAAACTTTTCAGTTTGATGTAATCCCAGGTTTTTTCTTTTCCTTCACACTCTTTGCTTTTCAGCAATTATTTATTATTTATTTACTTATGTTTTACATCATTGTTCATTTTTTAACAATGATTGCTTTCTTTTCTCAGGTGTAGTCCCCATAGAATTTCCACCACTAATTCATTCATGCACCATCATCACAGTCCTTGTGCTCTTTCTTTTAAAGATGTTACTGAGATGTATGTATGTAGTGTTTTCCCGATATTTTAGTCTACATATTTTATGGTTTCAGGCCTTATGTTCAGATAATTTCTCCTTTTTGAGTTGGTTTTTGTGCATGGTGTGAAGTAGCAGTCTAGTTTAATTCTTTTGCTTATGTTGGTCCAGTTTTCCCTGCACCATTTATTGAACAAACTGTCCCTATTCCATTGCTTTTTCTTTGCTCCTTAGTCAAAGATTAGTTGTCCATATATATGTGGCTTTATTTCTGGACTTTCTGTTCAGTTTCATTGATCTGTATGTCTGTTTTTGTTCCATTACCAAACTATTTCAATTTTATGGCTTTGTAGTTATAGTTTGAAGTCTAGAAGTGTGATAGCTCTGTTCTCCTTTGTTTTTGTGAGGAGGGCTTTAGCTGTTCAAGGTTTTTTGTGGTGCCATATAAATTTCATCAATATTTGTTCTATTTCTTTGAAGAGTGTCATTGAGGTTTTTTTTTAACTGAAATAACATTGAATCTGTAAATTCAACAATTATTTTTTAAATTTATTTTATTATTTTCTATTTAATTAATTATATTTCACATCATTTGTATTCCCCAGGGAGTACCCACCACCATTCCACCTGTGTACTATCACCTCAGTCCCTTGTGCTCTTTCTGCCCTCCTCCCTGTCTTTGCCCTCCTCTCCTTCCCCTCTCCCCCCATGGTCCCTTTGGTTTATCTTTGACTTTTTGGTCTTGTTGAGTTTTTTGTTTGCTTTTGGTTATAATCACCCATTTCCTTGAGCTCATTCTTCTTTTTGTTGTTGTTGTAGTTGTTGCTCTTTCATATTCCTCCTAATAGTGAAGCCATCTGATATTTTTCTCTTGCCTTCTGACTTGTTTCACTGAGTATAATTCCTTCTGGTTCCATCCATGTTTCTATAAATGTCCCTAGTTTCTCATTTTTGATTGCTGAATAATATTCCATTTTGTATATGTACCACATAGACATGACCAAGTGATTCTATAGTTGAGAATATATTCTTTATACTTAACTCTTATCACAGAAATGGGATATCATTAACCTGCATAGAACATATTTTATAACTAAGATGCCATAGTACCTAAAACTTATGTTTCTAACACACATTTTTTGAAGGAGAGATGGTGGATTCTAGTGACCTGAAAAAAGTGCTGGAAAAGCTGGGAATTGAGCTCACAGATAAAGACAAGGAGAAGTTGCTGAGATCACTCCCCATTGATGGTGAGCCAGAGGAGAGGGCCACGGCAGGCTTGACTTCTTTTGCCTCAATTTTTTTCTTTATCTCTGTTTATTTCCTACTAATGTACAAAAGAAAGAAGTTGAGATCTAGTTTTATAGTAACCTTGTCATTGTCATGTAGATTTAAACTGCACGTTAAGTAACTCTTTAGACAGATTTTTATATTAACAGCAACCATGTACCCAAAAGTTGCTAAATTGCTTTGAAGGGGCGAAAAGAGAAAATAGGAAATCAGGATAAACAGTAAAGATAGGGAGCAGAAATAAAGAGAAAGGGAAGCTGTGCTCCCTCTCACAGATAGATTGGAACAATGAGAAAAGTTTGTATTCCCTCACTTCAGTTATTAGATGAAATAAAATAAAAATTGGAAACATCTCTTACAAAAATGTTTTTTGAAATTATTTTATTCATGTTGTTTTGTGATTTTTATGTTAGCTCACCATCCCATGGATTATGATTTTTCTTACAGCTGCTGGAAAGGTGTATCTCAGTAGGTTGCTGGAGGGTTTAAAGTCTCTCAACAGTGAGTATGAAATCCACTGGAAAGTCCTGTTGACTGAATGCCCAACTTTATACCATTCAATTATGAACCCAGGCCCTTCACTCTCATGTATTTTCTCACTTATAATTCTTGGAGTTTATCTACTTTTCATTGACGATAACATATATTTTTATCTTGCTGGAAGTTTCACATAAGTTGGCATATTTATCGACACTGTATAATTCCTCCAATCAAAAAAAAAAAACCCAAACATACTTAAGTAGTCACAGAATGAGCCAATGACTTATTTTAGTGATTTGGCTTGTATAGGTAGCAATATATAACCTTGATAAATACAGCAACCATGTATCCCCTTTTTATTCTGTACAAGTATTAGCTTGGCTGTCTGTACTTCCACTTGCTTAAGCCCCTGAAAAGTGTTTTGTTGTGTAGACTTCTCACATAAGCATTACTTGATTTTAACTATTTTATTGACTTGTTTGTATACTTCAGCAGACCCATTTAGAGTTTTAACTTTGTTGAAATATTAATTATACAAAGACATAAAACACATAGCTTACTCCAATTCATAGGAAATTTCCTTAAAATTAACTTTCTCTAAAGGTCTAAAGTCATTCTCTTTATTAAACCTGATGAATTTGTTTTTACTTTTAGACCCAAGCATTCTTAACCCTCTTGGACAGAGAGGAGACAGGGTGTCTGTGATTATGAGTAGGGAAATACCTAATTCCTTGAAATTATATATAGTCCTTATGAGCCTTACTTACAGTTCATGAAATTCACAACAATAATTTATATAAGAATCTGTATGGGTTCCCAGAGTTTCAACTACCTCTCTTATGGGATTATGTAAGTTTCTTCATGGTCTTTTTTCTCAGGTGGGAAAGTCAATGTCAACAATTTAAAGACTACACTGGATAACATGGGAATCAAGCTGGCAGATGAGGAACTTAAGGATCTGACTCAAAGTCTCCCTGTGGATGGTAAGCTTGTTCTCAGATAATTGGTTAGTTTCTGGAAGCATTTAGGTATAAGAATAGCTGGTCATACAAATCTAGGGAAAGATCCCTTAGGAAATGGTAACCTATCCTGGCAGTCATCAAGAAACCCTAAATGTGGGCAAAGCATGTATGTAGCATGTAAGCTGCCAGTTGAAACCAAAGTGAAAACATTGTACTTTGTAGATGTGTCTTTCTATTTTCTACCATCTTATTGTCAGTGTTATATAGTCTCCCACGTTAACAACACCGTGAGTTCTGTGATGTTGGTACCTTTGAATTTCATACCATTTTTAACTTACATAGTTGAGAACTATAATTAAAATTTATATTATTAAACTGGTACTTTTTTATTTGTGAGACTTCTAATGCATATAGTAGCAATAAAATTTGGGTAAAATAGTACAGAATATATTATTTGGGAATTATTTTTAAATATATAAAAGGCACTTAGGATAGTATTGGCACGTGCTAAACGAGGGTTTATTATCTTTAGTACTATATGATCTCAATATTTTATGAATCTTTTTATTTTTTTAATCTTATGCTCACTTTTTTTTCTCCTATAGTTAAAGGGAAAATTTCTCTACAGACCTTGATGAACAAAGCAAAAACTTTTACAGGTGGTTTTGTACTTTACTTTTTCTTTAAAATTTTTATGTAGTATTTCTAGCATCTCTCTATTTCTGGGTTTTTATTTAGATGCATGCATATAAGACTCTTCAGATTAACCTTAGGAAAACTTTTGCAATAGGGTATAAAATTACCAGTCAGTTAGAAATACCAAGTTCTCCATTGTTTATACCAATCATATGCTTAAACTGCATAAGAATTAAATAAATATAATCTAGGAACAGGGTAAATGGTATGATGATACTTTAAAATGATCATGATGAGGTATTTGCTGATATCTTCAATTTCTCACCAAAACAACAAAATTTTTAAGAAAATTTATATATGAATCTGTGTTATTGTATTTCTTTTTTTTTAATTTCATTGTGATTTTTTTAAATTTACATATATTTGACATCAATTGTATCCCCATGTATTGTGTTATTGTATTTCATTAATCAGATTTTATTCTGGTGTTGTCTTTTCTAACTTTAGGTAAACCCTCTTTAATTGATATGTTAGATACTACTTATAATATCACGAGATATGCCCAAGTGATTCTATAGTTGAGAATATCTTCTTTATACTTAACTCTTCATCTTAGAAGTAGGATATTATTAACCTGCAGAGAACATATTTTATTACTTGAAATAATAGAATTGTAACTTAAGCTCATGTTTCTAAAACCCTTATTTTGAAAGGAGAGAAGGTGGATTCTAGTGACCTGAAAAAAGTGCTGGAAAACCTGGGAATTGAGCTCACAGATAAATACAAGAAGAAGTTGCTGAGAACACTCCCCGTTGATGGTGAGCCATAGGAGAGGGCTTCTAAAAATCACATTCCATGTATTTGTCTCTCTATTTCCCATTAAAAATGCCGAAGAAAAAACTGAAGAAATTGGTCCTAAATTATATAGCAAACTGTTGCTCTCATTTGATTGATACTGGGAGTTAGGAATCGCTTAAAAAGAAGCTATTAACAGTTAAACCTGTTGTCACGCCTCAAAGTACTAAGAAAGCACCATGTCATCATTGTTTAGATTTATATTAGAAATTTAGTAACCCTTTAGATAGAAGTTGACAGCTAAACATGTTTTTCCCCCTCAAGTTGCTAATTTTTTTAAGGGAGAAGAGAGAAAAACAGTAGCTCAGTGGTTTAAAAAAAAAAAAAAGGTAGGCAGCAGAAATAGAAAAAGAAGCTATGCCTGTTGCACATGTAGACTCCCACAGATTGGTCACAATGAAAGAGGCTTGTATTCACTATTGTCATTGTGTTAGATGACTTAGAATAAAAATTAGAAACTTGTCTTATAAAAATGTTTTCTGACATTATTTCATTTGTGTCATTTTTGTGATTTTATGTTAGTTTCACCATCCCATGGATTATGATTTTTCTTACAGCTGCTGGAAAGGTGTATCTCAGTAGGTTGCTGGAGGGTTTAAAGTCTCTCAACAGTGAGTATGAAATCCACTGGAAAGTCCTATTGACTGAATGCCCAACTTTATACCATTCAATTATGAACCCTGACCCTTCACGCTCATATATTTTCTTATTTATAATTCTTGCAGTCTGTCTACTTTTTCATTGTCAATAGTGTGTATTTTATCTTGCAGTAAGTTTTACATAAGTTAGTATGTTTGTCAAAACTGTATAATTCCTCCCCTCAAAAGAAAAACAAATCTGAGTAGTCACAGCTCAAGTAAAGTGAATGATTAGTTTTGTTCAGGGAATGGTCTATTGTGTAGGTAGCTAATAAATAAACTCAGCAAAACCAATCATGTATATATCCCCTTTCTTTTTCTGTGCAAGTATTAGTTTGGTTGTCTATAGTTCTATGTGGTTAAGCCCCTGACAGTTCTTTTGCTGTGTAGATTTGTTACTTAAACACAATTTGATTTTACCTATTTTATTGACTTTCTTTGTATACCTGATCAAACTTATTTTGGGTTTTAGCTTTATTGAAATGCTAATTATACAAAGGCAAAAATACATTTCATTCCATTTGTTTTATTTTAATAGAATTTATGGGCATTATTACAGTTATGAGTTAATTGGGGATTAAAATCATCATAAGTGACATTTGATAGGTATATTACAAGAATTTGACCTATTAAATTATGAGAGCTGTTGGAAAAGTCAGTGAAAGCTGTTGTCTGCTTCTGGTGCTGGTCTGAAGTCCTTGAATCACTGTAGTCAGCAAGGCCAGCACTCAGAAAGAAAAAGTGGACATGAAGGAGTTAGGAGAATAACAAATTAGAACCCATGAGAACCAGCTGGACCTATGTCAGATTATCTATCTTACTTCCCTACCCCTCACTTTAAGAATTCAGATAATCAGGAAAAGAACCTGGCATGGAGATACACATGTGCCAAAGCTTATTTTGTGTCTTGTTCCCATTATGCAGAGTTGGGCTGGCTTTTTGAGTGTGATTGTTAGCCACCTGCCAACTTGCTTTTGTTGCTATTGGGGGCACAAAGAGGGACCAGCCTCTGGATGGTGGCAGTGGGGGTAATAAGGTTCAAAGAGCAGAGAAAGTACCCATGGTCATTTTGGTAGTTCCATAGGTTTTCCCCCTATATCCACAAATACATATATGTAAATAAAAATAAACAACATAAAATAGAATAAAAAAATAGAATTCCAAGTATTCCCTTCCCTAAAAATAATACTTAGAATTCTATTGGCTAAGTTGATGCAGTACAAAGTACCACTAATAATACAACATGCAAAATTTTGGTTTAATACAGTTTTTTCCATCTCCCTATATTGTTTCTTTCCCAAGAGGGGAAGGTTCATGCAAATGAACTGAAAACTACTCTAGAAAGATTGGGAACCAAACTCAGAGAAGAGGAACTTGCAAAACTAACAGAAAACCTTCAAGTTGATGGTGAGCACCTACACACAGGCATTCTTTTTATCTTTGCCTTATATCTGATATATTGAACAAACAGATTTATTGAGAGCTACAAGTTAGAAAGCTTGGACAAGAGCTCAGTATAAAATTAAAATAAGTCTTTATTCTTCATTACATTTAGTCTGAATGAATGGCAGATGGTGGTGTTAAGACACTAATGGATCTTATTAATAATTAGAAGGCAGAATAGGGATATGAAAAAACACATAAAGAAGACATCAGGCCAATTCTATCCCTCTACCTACTGAAATTTTCACTCATATTTCAAAGATTCACTATAAGACCTTGAGGCTCTGTCTGCCTCTCTGTGATATCTTCCCTTACCTTTTACTCTTCAAATAATGTTAAACCAGTTGTATTTCCACATATGTAATATGATGCCCGTAGATTTTTCTGTTTTTTTCTACCTTTCCTCTATGTGAATTCTCTTCCATCCCTCTGTCTTTCTTTTATTTTAAAGATTTATTTATTTATGCATAAAAGAACTGGGGCACAGACCAGAGGTGTGGGGAGTGAGAGGATTCACCAGAGACAGAGTGGGGAGCAGAACAGGCAGATTGACTGAAACACACTGCTGAGGGGAGCAGCGGGCGAGGCAAGAGAGGCCTGCTGCGCCATGTGGGTCACAACCCTGGCCTGTGGCAGGGATCAAACTCATGCTGCAGTGGCTGTGATTTGCTTCATAGTGCATTGCTTAACCCACTGCACCACCAGGGAGGCCCCCTATCCCTTTGTATTTCTTACCACTCCCTACTAATATATTAATACAGTTCATGCTTTATCTCCTGTAAGAAGGGATCTTTGAACATACCAGGCTACATTAATTGTCCCTTCCTCAGCTGTGTGTAGGTACATAAAATTACCAAAATTCTAGGCCAATTCCAAATTAAATATTCAGGCCAATTATGGGCAATTTACTTATTTTCTGGTATATTTTTTATTCATATTTTGGTCTTTTCTTTTTTAAGACCATCCAAACTCTATATTAGTAAATTAATATTAGTATCTTTAATTATAATTTATAATGGCTTTTAAAACTAGAAAGAGTATGTTTTTTCTGACCCAAATTATAACATGTGAGGCCTTGGTAGTAATGAACATCATCTTAATTCACTGAGATCCAAACATTTAATAAGTGGTCTCAGGAAAATTGGGATGGAGGGAATTTTTTAATGGAATTGTTTCCACAAAATATGTCTTAAGTTTGTTTTCTGAGTTTGTGACATTGAGTCTTTTCTATAGCTAATGGGAAGGTTGATCTGAAAGAGCTAATGGATGGAGTAAAAGCTGCTACAGGTAAGAAATTATGTATTTAAGATGTTTAATATTTACAGTAATTATATCTCACCATTAACCCCTAATTGCCATGTTAATTAAGGTCTTTATCTCATTTATTAAATGTTTAAGCCAATTACTGGCAATTTACTTATTTTCTGATATATTTTTCATTCATATATCTTGCTCTTTTCTTTTTTTTAGAATATCCAAACTCTATATTAGTAAAATAATAGGTGAAGTTAACTTTTGGTAAAGACCCCAAATAACTTATAAAGATGAAACTAACAAATTTTATCTTAGTTTTATAATTATTTGAGTAAGTCATTTATGATTTCAAATTGAATCGTGAAATGCATAATGTAGATTTCACTGGGTTTAGAGTTGTCTTAGCATTTTCACTATTATTGTACCTTCTTTTATTTAGAGATCAAATTGATACTCTTAATGTACTTGGAAAGGTTTCATTGGCCTTTGCTCTTCATCCTGTACTTACTCATGTTACATAACCATCAATTAATTTTCCCTATTTGGAATTACTAGATAAACTTTTTAATTTAGTGATAATGATAAACCTTAAATTTATCTTTTTTTAAGGAGAAGAGGTTGATGTCAGAGATGTCAAAACTATTCTAAACAACATGGGACTAGAATTCACAGATAAGGAACTCTCGCAACTGATGAAAAACCTTCCTTTTAATGGTAAGCATTTCAGATACTGATATAACCTAACAGGATCATTTTAAGTTCTTTTTGAAAACTCAAACTACCCCTTTTGCTAAGATGTAAAAAAAATAAAAACCCATTTCAAAAATAACTTAAATCTTTATTCCTGAGGGAAATCCCATCTGTGCTTTTTAACTTTTAGTTTTGGAGTAAGCATCCTCCTCATGTAGAATATTGCCATGAGAGAAGATTTTTCTGAGGTTCCTGTTTCCTTTTAAATACCTGTAAGTGATTGTGATAGTAAAAAAAGACAAAGGCATGATCTTAAACTAGAAGATCATAAAAAGTGAGAGGTAGAACCATACACACAACAGAAGTATGCATATTAGAGGGTTCCTTGTGGTGTTGAGTAGATTCACTATATTTTCCCTAATTGTTTTTCAATGGGGGGATTTCTAGGGTAAATCATTAAAATCTCAGTTTTACTCAGATATTTAGTGAATAACCACATAATTTCTCTATGGACTAAATTATGACCTTTTTTTTAGTAGATGATGACAAGGTCTTTAAGAACAGGTTGTTAGAAGGTGTGAGGTTTCTTAAAGGTGAGTAAGAATAATAAGAATGAAAATGAATGTGAGATCCCCATATAAAGATACTGAGTCTGTGAATGCTGCCATTCGTCATACATAATAACAAATTTACACTTTTGTTCAGGAAAACAATTATCAAATTTCAAATTTGCATAGCAAAATAGATATATATGATTAGGAATGATTCGGGCAACTTACTACATAGGAGGAAAAAAACTGAGCTGTGAGTTCATTCATTAAAAGTCAACATACTTATCAGTGAAAAGAATGTTTGCCTCCAGAACCAGAATTCCCTAAGCATTTGTTGAACAACAATTAAAACTTCATATAAGATAATCCCCAAGACAAGTCACAATGGACGAGACCTTAATTCTAACTTCAGATTTGACATCTTCATGGGCTTAAATTATTTGCTCTTTGTGCTAAAATTATTGAACATTAAATAATTGTGGGTTCTCGTTTGCTTTTTACTTTAAACATTAGGTTAGTAGACTCTGGTTAGTAGATTTTGAAAGAATTCTTAAATAGCTTTGGTCAATATATAGCCTGCCTAAGTCAGTGTGCAAACTTTGTAATGCTATGTACTGCTTAAGAATTTCTCAATGGGGTATGTATATCCAGAAAGTTTTAAGGACTTCTCTTTTAGAGGCATTTAATATATTTTTTATGTGCTATTACTTTCCTTAGGTAGGAAGGTCAATAGCAACAACTTGGCCACTGTTCTGAACAACCTAGGTATCAAACTTTCAGATACAGAACTTAAAGATGTGATTCAAAGCATACATGTTGGTGGTAAGCATGTTATCAGATACCATAGTTAACTTGGAGAGAGTTTAGTTAAGGGAACCTTTGAATATGTAAGGGGTAGATGTTCTTTTTCATAGAGAGAGGGAAGGTAGAAGAGAAATATGGTGATATATACCATATCAATGCCTAAAACATAGCGAATGTGAGTAGAGTTTGTGAGCATCTTGTTAACAAAGTTGAAATTAAAACATTGTTCTTTGATATTTATGGTATGTGTGAATCTTATTCCCTCTACAAGTGCCATGATTAGTAATAAGAGTCTTTCAATTTTTTAATAAAAGAAAGCAGATTCTTGAGATGTATCTACTTCTTAATCACTTTACCTTACTGACACAGTTAAGTTTAAGTTCTAGGCTATATCGATAGGCCAGAAATTGCATCATTGCATTGTATAACTTTCATATTTAGAGCTTTCTTTTTCCTGCTCATTGAAAGAATAAAAAATGGGCCAGGTAATAATTTAGAAAGTGTTTTCAATAAATATTTGTTAATAAGTATATGAGGCAATTAAGATGGTGCTTGACACCTAATAAGATGATTATATTCTGGTGTTTTTCTACAGACTTTTGAATTATATCTCAGTGTAATTTTTATTTTCTCCTATAGCTGATGAGAAAGTTCCTCTAGAAACTCTGATGGAAAAAGTCACAGATCTTACAGGTGAGTGAAAAGTTGCTAGAAAATTAGGATTCCAATGATCTCTATTAAATTTTTATTTCCCCTGATATTTTCCCAGTCCTCTATCATTGACTTGTGGATTCTGATATTTCTCCACATTTATTAATGAGATATTGGCTTCTAATTTCCATGTATTGATACAAAATTATTTGTTCTTGGAATGAAACAACTATTATTTCTAGCTTTCAGATTCTATAATCTCTGCTTTTATACCAGTAATGTAATTCACTTCACCAGTGTTTAATACCAACAGTATAGACTGAATCTGTATGAAATTTTTAATTTCTTCTAAAACAACAGAAGAACACTAAAGAAAAAAATCTAAGCTAAATATGAAAGCTATCACTGTCATTTATAGCTTATTTTATAATCACTATTCAGGTTTTAGTTGTCATTAGAGCTTTCAAATGTCTATTGTTGAACTTCTACTTGTAGCAAATGGGAATGTTAATCTGCATGAGGTGATGGAAGGAGTGGAAGCTATTATAGATGAGCACACCGTCACTATAAATCTAAGATTTCTATAGCAAACTGGTAATAGAATCACATAGAAAAATAATTATTTTGAAGTAACCTTTGAAATGCAATGCTGTGATTAAGCCACATCGGTCAACTACAAAGAGAGCTTCAAAGGAATCTTAAACTTCATTCAGTAGTATTACCATTGATGATAATATTGGAATTTACTATCATGACATTTACAGGTATTAGCAGAATAAAATAATTTTTTAGGAGCTAGGAGCTAAGATACTTCAGTTTCAGGAAAAAAAGGAGATATAAACTTTAAAAATTTAGAAATGGTTTGAAAAAAATCTAGAAACAATGACATCTTAATTTCAATGAGATGTAACTAGTTCTCAGATTGTGATTTCTAGATAATAACTTTTCCCCTAAAAGGAACTCCCAGTGCTCATTGGAGAAGGACCACTTTCAGGTCTAAGAGAGAGAAAATAAAAAGTGAGTTTGGGATCTTTTGTTTCAGGAAGTAAGGTAGTTTCAAAATTAAAGTCTGTGTGTTAAAGGGAAACAAGAGTCAACTTGAATAGATTCTCAGTGCTCACAATGAGACATTTTGAGCATCAAAAAGAAGGAAGGAAGAGGGAAAGGTGGAATGAACATGGTGCTGAATAAAGTGAAGTATGTCCATGTGAATAAGAAGACAGCACCTTGTGATTGCTTTAAATAAATGTATCTTTATTTAACAAGATAATGAACCATCTTGTTGCTTAAATGTATATCCTACATTCTTTTAAAATTTGTAAATTTAGAGGGGAGGAAATAATTACATACAAAAAAAAAGGGAAAAGATGAGTTATTTATGTAGGGGATTTTGTTAAAATCTTTATCCAGCACCTTGATCTTCAGTGGGGCTTTACTCTATAGGCATTAAATTTTGCACAACGATTTCAGACTTCAAGTCTGTGCAGATGACCTTGCTCTCCTGTCTGCCTGAACAGGGAGAGTTCCTTTGCTGGAACATTTTACAATATGTTCACACTGTTTTAAAAGAACTCTGAAATTAGACAACAAAACATAAATGAAATGCCTTGCTTGATGCCTAGTAGAAAAAATCTCAATAAATGTTAGCAATCATTATTAGTAGCAGCAGCAACAGCAGTAAGATACCTTTTTCTCTTTTTAAATCCTGGGAACTGACCAAATATTTTATTATTTCCAATCTTGCATTCACTGATTACTTTTATCTTCTCCCTCAAGTTGGTCTCCCCCAAAGAAATGGTTTCTAACTTTAATTCCTTTGTAAATTTTCTTTCTCTATTCAATTCAGTGAATCTTTATGTTAAAAAGATGTATGTTAAATCTTTTATGTTAAAAAGTAGAATCGTGATTCATTAAACTTAATTTTTTTAGCATGGAGCAATTATTTTAAGGCAAAGTTTCATTTAGCCTTTAAGGTTCTTGGGTGGACTTTGGCACATCCTCTAAATCTAAATGCAGAGTTTATAAATATGTATATGTACATTTTGTAGGAGTGTTAGATTCATAGCTCTTTTCAGATTCTCAAAGGGAGTATGTCTCACAAAATTAAAAATAACTTTTTGGAGTCATAACATTTTCCTCACAGACTTGTCTCTTTCTGATTAAGGAAAAGTTGACATCAAAGATCTGGAATCTGTTCTTAGCAACATGGGCATCAAGATCACTGATGAGGAACTTGAAGACTTGAAACAAAATCTGCCCATCGGTGGTAAGCATTTTGAGTCCCACTCACTTCTGAGCTTTGGGTTGCATGTGCCTTCAGCAATAAGAAGGAATATAAGGGATCTCCTGTGGGCAGCAGGCAGAGCTGGAAATGAGGCAGTAACAGTGGCATAGCAGCTGGGAATGTGGGATTCTGGGCACTGGTAACCTGGTCAGTAGAAGAGTTTCCCAAAGTCTGAGAACAGGAAAGCTGTTCTCTACAAAAAAAAAAAGCACTGTTGAATCCCCTCTTTTCATTTACCAAATACAAGTTATAATACTATATGAGACAGAAACATAGGTTTATATTTTTAAAATAAGTATGTATTTTTATTTGGTATTTACTTTTTGGTAGGAATTATAATATTTATTTTTAATTTAAGCTTTTACTTGTTTAAGTTTCAGATGTATATTATTGAGTATCAACATGTATATGTATAACATGAATTTTACCAGTAAAAATTCATCTGTCATCATACCATTGTCCCCTTCTCTCCAACTTATCCCCTCCCCCTTTCCTTCTGGCAACCTTTAAATGGTCTTATTGTCCAAATGTTTATTTTTGTTATGTTTAGTTTACCTATTTGTTGGTTTTCTCTATATACCACATATGAGCGAAATTAAATTGTGTTTGTCTTTTTCTGTATATATCCTTCTATATCCATATAAGTATAATTCCTTCTATATCCATAGAAGTATAATTCCTTCTATATCCATCTATGTTGCTGCAAAAGGCAGGATTTCATCTTTTCTTTTTATAGCTGAATAATACTCCATTGTATAGTTTTATCATGTCTCTATCCATTCATTAATCCATGGGCTTTTGGTTGTTTCTAGTTCTTGGCTATTGGTAAATAGTGCTAATAGCAAACATGGACTTACATTTATGCAGTAAGCAGATAGCTCTTAAGTTTGTGAGGGCTTTTTATTTGTTGAATAAATACCTAGAATGGGGTAACTCAGTTTTATGGAATTTCTTTTTTTAATTTTTTGAGAACTCTCCCACACCACTTTCCATAAAGCCTGTACCAATTTACCTTCCCACCAACAGTTTACAAGGGTTCTCTTCTCTCCACACCTTCTCCCGTACTTGCTGTTTATTGTCTTTTAGGTAATAGTCATTCTCACAGATGGAAAGTGTTGTTGCAATGTTGTTTTGACTTGCATTTCTCTACTAATATGATGATGAACATCTCATGTGCCTACTGGCCATATATATGTCTTCTTTGGAGATGTATCTATTCAGAGCCTTTGCTCATTTTTTAATTGGGTTACTTTTTTATTATTAAATTTTACAAATTCTACACATAACTTGGATATTAACCCCTGGTGGGATATATGATGTGCAAATATCTTCTCCCATTCAGTGGGAAATCTTTTAGTTCTGATGATAAGTTTATTTCACTATGCAGAAAAGCCTTTTAGTTTGATGTATTGTCCCATTTGGTTTTATTTATTTATTTTACTTTTCTTCCCCTTGTCTTTGAGTTGACTCTCCAAACATATCTAGGGCCAATATCAAGGAATATGTTGCTTCTATTTTCTTCTATGTATTTTATAGTTTCAGATTTATATCCAAGTTTTAATCCATTTTGAATTAATTTTTATATGTGGTGTTAGATGGTGGTACTGTTTTTTTTTCTTTTGTTGTAACTGTTCAGTTGAATTAGTATATTTTAATATTTGCAATGTTTCTTCTACTCTGTGTTCTCAACATAGCCTAAGTAATACTTACTAAGTAACTACTTAAAATGCTTAACAAAATGCCCCTATACTTAAAAATCTTAGTATGTTGCTAGATACTATAGTCAGAAAGGGAGAGAGTATTTTGCTATTTCACACCATTTATGAGGTTCAAGTTCTGTTTTGTGTTGCAGTTGATGATAAAGTGACACTGAAAAATTTGAAGGATGAAATAAAAGCTCTTAAAGGTAAGAATTTATTATAGTTTGTAATAAATCATGATTTACACTAAAAATTTTAGTACAATTTTATCAATATTCTATTAGTGGCTTAGAAATTTACATATCTTCAATATTCATGTTGATAAAATCATTTGCATCAAATCAATAGATTAACATCATCTAGTTTTATAAGTTAAAGGGACTATTTCTTCATAATGCAGATTCTCTGAATTTTTTTCAATATAAGTATTTCTAGTACTTATAGACTTAAAAATTAGATGAACACAGTAAAAGCAGAGTGGAATATTAGAAATAATAAGCCCTTTACAAACAACTGGTAACAGTTTAACAAAATAAAGTATGACATGATTTGTTAATTATACATTTTATTATACTAATCATATCTTGTCCTTATTTCTGGATAATAATATGACCAAATTTGATTCTGTATGTGTGGTGTTATTTCCAATTTAGAAATATAGCCCATTTGTTAATATTAAGGAACAAATTATGTTTTTTATCATTTTACTGTTTTTATTAGGAAATAGTTGGCTTACTTTTTATCCTAGTAGTAAAGAAAGACTTGCATGTCAAGAATACGTTTAGATAATTTGAAATAATTAGATTGTCCCTAAATATTTTACTTATTAATATTCTATCTTTTCAAAGGTGAAAAGATTGATTCCAGTAACCTGCAAAATATTCTCAAAAATATGGGCATTGAGCTTACAGATAAGGAGCACAAGCAACTTCTGAAGTCATTGCCCATTGATGGTAAGCCGCATAAATACCACCATGCCTCTAGGGAATTTGATATTATAGGTTAATGTGAGCGGTTCTCAGTCTTGTAGTAGTATAGTTTTGTCTGAAAAAATGCTGTTAGTTAATATAGAATAGCATGTCTATCTCAAAAAGAAATTTTGTCATTATCCCACAAATTAACACTATATGGCCAGTCAACTAAATGTCTAATAGCACTCCCACAAATTCTCACCAGGTTTACAACATAAGCAGTGAAAAAGAAAGAAATAGGAGATCCACAGATTAAAAAGAAAGGTATTTTTATGTATTTTTTTAGAGTTGTGCCATGGGAGAGTTAAATAAATGTCTCTCATACCAAAGAATGAGAAGTGTATCATTGTGGAAAATATTTATGTTCTTAAATGTCAATACAGTGTACAATAAAATAGATGAATACTTAAAGCAAATAATTAAAATGCATCTTTCTGCTATCACATAATATGAGATTTTTGGTGAATTTTCATTTCAGTTTTCTATTGTACCCTTTATTATAGCTCATGGGAAAGTGTCTCTAAAACATTTGCTGAAGGAAGTGAAGGCTAGAAAAAGTGAGTAAGAAGCACAATAAGAAGGCATATGAAATATTTTCAATCATTTACTTTATACCAATAGAATATAATACTTTTTTTTGCTTCTTATATCACATCTGTGTTTTTCCTGATAATACACTTTATATTTTCTTAGAAAGAAACTCTCCACTAGATTGCATTTCTCAAACTTTCTCTGGAAAAAGAATGTGTAAATAGAAACAAAAGAAAGACAAAAAGCAGGAAGACAGGCAGGGAAGAAAATAATTATATGAGGAGGATAAGAGAGAAAGAGTTTGGCTTTTATTCCAAAATGTGATGAGGAGCAGAGAAAACAATCTCAGATTTAAGTTTAGGAAATAAATACAATCTCTGCTTCTTCAATGAGAGGACCAATTAAGGCCCTCCAGTTACAGCTGCTTAGACCTTGTTCCAATTGAACTTTTCCTGGGCAAGTATATTTAAGTTTTGAGAAAACAAGTTCTAATTCTTTTTTCTTTTTTCTTATGTTTGCTTTCTCTTCTAGGTGTAGGTCCCATAGAATCGCCACCACCAATTCACCCGTGCACCATCACCATAGTCCCCTGTGCTATTCCCCTCCCTGACTTGATCCCAATCCGTCCCTTTTCCCTGCAGGATGTCTTTGATTTGTAGTTGTCTGTTTATTTTTACTTGAAATAAGTTCTAATTCTAATTCACTTTCAAACTCTCTAAACTCTAACTGCTTATAAAGAGTTGGACAAATTATTCTAATTCTTTGCTTGAAAATATTAACAGTAATAACAATAGGTTATGAATTCAATCTCTTTTATCCATGTACATTCATATAATAGTAACACTCGCTACTATCTTGAGGTAATATCTGCTCCCCACCATGTTCATTGAGCATTACTTAAAATAGTCAAGATATGGAAATAACCTGTTTATCAGTAAACCAAAGGATGTAGAAATTGTGCTGTACATATAAACAATGGAACATGAGTTGGTCGTAAGAAAGAAGGAAATTCTGCCATTTACAACAATGTGTATGAAACTGCAGGGTATTATGCTAAGTGGAATAAGCTAGACAGAAAAAGATGAATATGTGTGATCTCACATGTAGAATTATGAAAAACTGAACTCACAAACATCTAATTGGTGGTTGCTAGGGGCAGAGAGTTGGGAAAGGGAATGGATGAAGATGATCAAAGGTTACAAACTTACAACTGTAAGATGAATAATTCTGGTCATATATGGCATGGTGACTATACTAACAACACTGTATTAAATAATCAAAAGTTGCTAAAAGAGAAAATCCTAGAAGTTTTCACCACAAAAAAAAATTTGTAACTGTGAGATTATAGATGTATTAATTAATCTCATTGTGGTAATCATACACAGCATCTATCAAATCATTGCTTGTATGCCTTAAAGGAACACAGTGTTAGATGTCAGTTATATCTCAATAAAGAGAGAACAGGGAGAGAATAATACCTTTGAGTTGAAGATAATAATGTATGTGTTATTTTAATATTTTTGGAGTTCTGAGTTTTTAAACACCATTTAGGTTCAGGAGATCACTAACCTGAATACTTTTTTAATGTGTAAAGTCCCTATCAGAGATGTCTATTTCTCCTTTTCCTTTCATGTTTTTAAGGAGGGAAGGTTAACGTAAAGGACTTGAGTCCTATTTTAGAAGGCATGGATATCAAGCTTACAGAACAGGAACTTGATCTGATAAAGGACCATCTGAGTGGTGAGCGTTCTGGAAAACACCCTGATTTTATTTTAATTTTTACTGAGGTGATACTGGTTTACAACACTGTATTTGACTCAGAGGTGTAGGATCACACCTCTTCAGGTGTACCTGACCACACCCACCACCAAAGGACCCAAGGTCTTCCATCATAGTACATGGGGCCCCACCGCACTTTGGTCCTTACATCCTCTCCCCCATTTTTGACAGAAATTGAATTTGTGGGGTTAATTATGACAGTTTCAAAGGTTTAAATCATTTGTTGTCCAAAGAACATTTTAATAGCTTCCATAAGAACTCAGAAAACAGAAACAAATAGGCTCCTCATTTTTGTTCCTTTAAAACCTATATTCTATTTCTTTATACATCTTGGGGTGGGGATGGGTGCTACTGAGAAGGAAAGAGATTATTGCAGACTTGTTTCACAAAAGTTGAACCTGCAATGTATTTTCTTCACATTTTTTCACTAACCTATATGTCACTGACATCAGCCCAGGGCAGAGCCCAATTTGTTCAGTCTTTCCTCAATCCTCTATTGACGTGCTTGCTTTTTTCTTGGTCAGTGTAACAAACAATTTACAGACTAACATATATAATATTGATTATTTTTTAAAAGGGAAGTAATAGGGCCTCCCTGGTGGCGCAGTGGGTTAAACACCGCACTATGAAGCAAACCTCAGCCACTGCAGCACGAGTTCGATCCCTGCTGCCGGCCAGGGGGGGA